>JAMQMW010001852.1:0-34184 GCA_024115155.1 Thelonectria blattea
TTTTTTTTTTCCACTTCCTTTCGTTACGAATTGAGTGACTGGGGAAGGAGACTTGCATTTTTTTTTTTTTTGTTGCTTGCTGCAGCCGATATGTAGGCCGCCCGTTGATGAGTTGGCACATTTCGCCCGCTGACAACACCCCCTCTTTCTGCTGGACCCTTGTCTCTGAGTCTCGCCTCGGTGACGATCAGAAGGGGAAGCCATCGTGGTTCATGTGATTGACCGGGCCTGCGTTGTTCGAAGGGAGGATTTGAAAATTCGCCTCCCTCCGATGGGCATCTTGTTGGTGGGAGACCGGATATGGGAGGCGATAAACTCGGAGTGAGGATATTTCTTTTCTCTACCCCAGCTTGGGCATCCATTTGTGCCCAGGTGAAGATCTGTTGCTTCTTTGGCGCCCCCATGTCTCCGGGAGCTCTTGTCGACTTGACTCGGCTTGACTCGACTTGAAGCTGGGGCCCTGAAGAGATAGGTGCGTCAACTGCCGGACAATGTCGTCCTGTCAATTCGCCATGGGGGGTGCCTTGCTGCCCTTGTTCCAGATGGTCGTTCGACAACAAATTGACCAACTGAAAGGAACGCGCAGGGGATGGAATCAACGAAAAATGTCCATTCAAAGTTGCTAAGTACTATAGTCGTCACTTGTTGTTGGAAAGTTCCCCCAACTTGCTATTTGCCCTGTTACGCAAATCAGATCATACCTCCATCATCCCTTCTCGGTACTCTGCCATCCGTCGTCTACGTGGGCTGACCGAATCGCCAACTCTTCAAGCCAGTTCAAGCCAGAGAGCCCATAGGATCCCAGAGGGGCAGGACGGTGGGCTTCTTCTTCAACACGTCCTTGATTTCCTTCCCGCAGAAACGCACGTCGACGACGGCCTGGTATACAAACTCGTCCATCCACGCGTCGCTCATGACGAACCATCCCTTGTCTCCGGCGTCGGTGCCCCAGCTGTTCTGCACTCGCCATCGCACCGGCTTGCCCGTGACCTCGTCGAGGTGGACGGCCGTCAGCACCATGGCGTGCGTCATCTGGCTCTCTCCCGTCATGAGCCTCTGCGCCTTGTCCATCCCGAGCAGGCTCGTGTTGAAGCCGAGGTCGTAGTCGAACAGCTCGAGGTCCATGACGCCCGACCTGGAGTCGCTGAACTTGCCCACGTCGCTGCCGAAGAAGATGGGCAGGCCCGCCTTGAGCATCTTGATGCACACGCCCTTGAGCGTCGACATGTCGACGTTGACGTAGCTGATGCCGCGTCCGCCGACGATGTTGCCGAGTCGGGAGACGGTGAGGGGCGTGAACATCTCGTGGCGGGGATCATGGACGAGAGAGATCATGTTGCTGATGGCGTCAAACGTGGCCAACCTGAAATCGTGGCTGTAGATGTTGGTGGAAAAGTCCTTGGGCGTGCTCTTCACCTCGTGAACCTTGCCGTCCTTGTCGTTGAACTCCCAGGTGAATTCAGCCTCGGGGCTCGGGAGAGGACCGAGGAGGAGAGTCATGATGAGCGAGATTTCGCGCAACATCTTCTCCTTGGCCGAAGAGAGGGCCGCGGCAGTGACCTCTTTGGAATTGATCATGCGCCGGAGTCTCAGGGCAAACTCTCGAAGCTTGGTCTTGACAATGGTGTTCAGAATGCCCGAGTTCATGGCGTTGTAGCTATCGGGATAGAGAGCCTGCGGGACGAGGCCGTACTTGTGAACCAAGTTGAAGACCATGTCCCATTGCCCGCCATCAGACACAATGTCGCCCAGAAGAGTCTGAACAAGTCGTCCCTCCAGGTCCTCGCCGGCAGTGTCGATGATCTGCTCCAAGAACCAGTTGGACTTCTCCAGCTTGTCCCAGTAGAAAAGGTAGGCCTGCGACAGCTCAAAGCTCTCCAGGTTGTAGCGTTTCATGAGGGCAACGCGGAAGACGTTTGTCGAGGCGAAGAGCCAGCAGCGACCGCTAGAACGCTGGTTGGTAATGGGGGCGCCCTCGAACGGGATCTTGACGTTGTAAATCTGCTGGTCCGCAATCTGCGTCGCCTTGGAGGTGAGAACCTGACGGGGGTTTAGGCCGCTCAGAGCGGTAAGAGCAAGTCTGTGATGATATTCCGATCAGTTTCGGGGCATGTAAAGCATGCCAAAAACGATGTGCTCACCTATTCTTGGGGTCCTTCAACACGTCCGTCTGCCACGACTGTAGCACAGCGACCGGAAGTCCCTCAGCCTCGCGCACGAGCGGGCCGAGAGCGGCCTTCTCCTTGTCGCTCGTGATTTCGACGTAATCATCGTCCTGGACCTGAAGAGTGCGAAGGCGCTCGAGAATAGCCTTCTCATGTATGGTGGTTGGGGTCTGCTTCGATTGCTCGGCACCCATTGTAGCGATGGCTGATGGAGCGTACAAGGCTGTGTGTTTGACAAAGAAAAGGTGAGGCCGTTATATGCCACCTTGTGAGGGTGCGTACGGGCGGGGTAAGTCCAAGTTTGACAGGCGGGAGGCTGAAAGTTTGTGAGATGACGGGCAACAACCAGAGACACACGAATTAAGATGGAAGAGCCAAAAGGAGAAGTTGGAGAAGAAGCGACGGCGGTTGACGGGTGATCCTGGCCGGCTGGTCCGACACGTGCCGGCGCAACAGGCGCCTTCCTTATCAATCGGGGAGGATGATGCTGCGCTGCGACAGCTGAATGCCTATCTCGGCTAGTTTACCACCATGAACCGATGGCGTGGGGGATCTGGTTGGGTAAGACTGGTCTCGTGATGCGGTGAATTGGAGGGAGCGTGCGGAGAGGTGGTTGGGAGAAGGACTCTTCAGTTGGAGCATCCGACCAAAGGACTACTTCTCTGAACAATGCATCAACTTCGTTATCCATGAATGACATGAAACACACTGCGACAGGACGACAAGACGATAGGACCATTGGGCCGGATGAAACCCAAGAGAGAACTCGTCATGCAACAGGTGAGACGGAGTGGGGGGAACCAGGATAACTTCACAAGAACCTTGATGGACAGCTTCAAAATCAGATGCGAGTGAGATATGGAATCAATTGTCAAATTACTATAGTCCATTGTACAGGAACTTCCCTTCTACGCAAAGACTCCACATTTCCGGTTTCCAACAATTTCTCCAATCTTGATCCAACGGCTGACCGCTCATACAAATCCCATGATACAAAACTTCACAGGCGCCAAGACAACCCTGTCCTCCGTGGCGAGGAGCCAGTCGCGCTGTCGTGACTCATCGTGGGAAGACGCACGCTGCGGCCCCTAAGAAATTGACGCGCTTACAGGCGAGAGCCGTGGATGACCTTCATGTCGACGGCGAGCTCGCGGCCACCGTCGTTGAGGACCAGGACGCGGACACTGCCACGACCAGACTCGAAAGCCTGGTTGAGGCGGGTGTAGAGGTTGGACTGGTCAATGACAGGGAGACCCTGCTTGACGTCGCCGGTCTCGGTCATGGCGACGATGTAGCCTTCCTGCATGTCAAGGACGCGGTACTGCTTGAAGACAGGGCCGAGCATGGTCTGGACGACGACGCTGGGGGCGGGGTTGGAGACGAAGGAGGACTCCTCGTGAAGCTGCTTGGTGAAGAGGTCGACACCAAGGTAGCGGTACTGGCCGGTGGCAGAGGAGGTAGAGATGCGGATGACCTGGCAGGGGCGGCCCTGGAGCATCAGGAAGTCACCCAGGCGGATGTGGTGGCAGGGGATGGTGACGGTGTTGGGGAGGTAAGACTCGGCAGAGTCACCGGGGCGGGGGCGGGGACCCTCGCCAAGGGCCTCGGCATCAGGGCGAGCATGGCCCTTGTCAGCGAGCTTGTAGAGTCCCTGGCGGAAGGAGTGGTAGTGGCCTGAGCCTTTGAGTTAGAATTATTACAAGAGCTCTACAGAAAGGTGAAGGCGTTGTATGCTTACCGTCCTCGTCGTAGTAACCCATCTTGGTTGGCTTTTGGTTTTGGGGGCGGGAGATCTTGGTGGTCTCGACGGTCTCCTCTGAGATCTTCACGTCCTTCTGGAAGGTAGGACGAGAAACGGGGGTGTCAACGGTGAACTTGTTGACTTGGGCGTTGGCCTGGAACTTGGGAGGGCAGGAAGATCGGCCGTCAACGGTGAAGTTGTTGAACTCGGTCTTCTCGGTGGTCTTGTACTGGGGGCGGGAAGAGCGTCCTTCAACAGTGAAGTTGTTGATCTCAGTCTTCTCGTTCACAGAGTAACGGGAGGGGCGGGCGGCTTCGACGGTGAAGTTGTTGATTTCAGTCTTCTCGTTGACGGAGTAGCGCTGAGGTCGCGATGCTTCAACGGTGAAGTTGTTGATCTCGGTCTTCTCAGTCTTGTTGAACTGGGAAGGACGTCCTTCAACGGTGTAGTTGTTTACCTGGAAGGAGTCGGAGGTTTGGTACTGAGGACGAGGGGCGGCGTCGACAGTGGAAGAGAAGTTGTTGTTGGGACGGATACGCTCGCGGTATTGGCGCTCAGCGACGTCGATGGGGGTGGAGTAGTAGGGATGACGCTTGGTGTCGATCTCTACGTGGGCGTGAGAAGTAGTGTATTGAGAAGCAGGTTCAGGTCTGCAGCCTTTGGGTTAGCTGATGCTTCTGTATCTCGCTTGCGTCTCAATGGCAACGCGGTGCCCGCCCCCTGAGCTGCTCCACTGTCCAGCCTCAGGCCAGGCTCAGGCCAGCGGTCTAGGGCGCCAAGGGGTGGTTGACCGGGGAGGGGGGAAGCAATTTTGGGGATGCGGGCCAGCTTGGCTGAGCTAGACTAGGCCTACCGGGGGTGGAAGGGGGTGTGATGGATGGCTGGGAAGCGGAGACAAGACGAGAGGGGGGCTGACGCGCGCTTGCGTGGTGGATGGCCGAGACGAGCGGATCCATGATGGGGCCGCCAATGGATGAGAGAAAGGGGGGACCGGGCGTGCCATGTTGTTGTGTTGTTATTGTTGTTGTTGTTGTGGTTCTTCTTCCCCTGGACTGGGGGGGGAAGGGAGGAAGGGAGGGAGGGAAGGGAGCAGTGAATGGAGGGGGCTGGGGAGTTGACAAGCGGTGGTATGATTTGCACTCTTGTCGAGACGGAAATCCCAACATAGAGGAGTTGAGAAAAGGAGACGATACTGGCAGAGAAAACGAGAGAAAAGCCATTGGCTTACCGGCGGTGATCCTCGCGGATGAATTCCTCGTGCTTGTATTCCTCAAACTGCTGCTGCTGCTGTTGGGCACCGGGACGGCGGTAACGTTCTTCTTCGCGCGTGATTCGGACCTCTTCTTCACTGTAGTGTTGCTCTTCGCGACGAGGAGGAACTACTTCAGTAGCGGTGGCAGAGAAAGAAGAAGAGTATTGACCTTCCCGTCCGGCTTGTGGCTTTGGGGGTTTGATCTCAACCTCTTCCTGGATCTGAGTAGTGGTGGTTTGAGTCTGGGTTTGGGATTGCTGGTCCCGATAAGTTGATGGGAAGATGCTGAAGGGGACGGGGACGCGGGCCTCAAAGTCCAGATTGACGACTTTTGCAGACGCGAGAGAACCTTCTCATACAACCTTCCGACACGGATCGAAAGGAAGACAAGAAGAATCCTCTGGCTCTTGTTCCTTGAAACAAAAGTCGAGAAGGGAGAAAAGGTAAGAGGGCAAACGGGTAGCCTTCTTGACGTCTTTTCGTGAGGATTCTGAGGTTTGGAGGTTGTTGGTGGATGGAGATAATTGGGGGGAAGGAAAGGATGGAGGAGAAGAGCTTCGGCTTTTGAAGACGGGGGCTGCAGATTGGACGAGTCGCTGGCTGCAGCGACGAGTCTTGCACCGGCCGTCTCCCTTGATGTCTGTTCCGTCGAGTGATCGACTGCCACTCCACCAACCTCTTCCAGCTTTGTCGCCGAGGGCGTGTCGATTGCTCTGCCCGCCCTGTCCGTCCGATTCTCAAACCGCCCAGCCGCCAGTCGTTGTTTACCCTGCCGGGGGTCGCCATGTTGACTCGTTTCCGAACGGGCATAGCTCTGTCAATTTGCCCCCTGCGTTGCCAGGTCCACAGGATTCCCTCCACGCCCCCACCATCATCAGGTTGGCTCAGGTCCGAGAAACTGAGATGGGATTTTTCGAATGAGGCGCCTTGATTGGGTGTCGGGTTGCGGTTGCGGCATGCTGCTTTTGCGACTTGTTTGCAGCGGCTTGGATGGAAATGGAGTCGGGCAATCTCTCAACAATTCCCGTGCGTGGTGACCACAGCCCGCAATCACGTATCTCTTCGACTTCCCCCAGAGTTCCCCCGGAGCAACCCCCAGAACGGTTGCCCAAGTCACCTGACCTGGCCCCTAACTTAAAGCGGCGAGGGTGCTCTATCTGAGTCGCGTTCCACTCACCCTCCCTCCCTTCCCCGTCTCATCAGACACAAGCCCGTGCAGCTTCCGACAGCTACCCCCTAGCTTGTCGGTAGCTTCGGCCAGCCTTGGACCAAGGAGCTCCAGTCCAGCTGGCAGCTCCCCCAGCTCTATCCCGCGACTCCGCTCCGCCAGATGAGACGAGCGCCCCAGCCCGTGCCGCCCAGTGAGTGGTGAGTGGTAACATGGCAACAGGATGGACCATTCCCAGCCACTGATGAAAAAAAGGTAGATGGGAGATCCGCCGTGGCTGGTGGGCTCCTCGAACGAGATGAAAACAACACACGCATTTCCCATCCATCTGCCCCGGGCCTCATTAGGTCGGTTCCTGGTGGCCGCCTGGTCTCTGGTCTGGAGTGCAATTTTCACTCGACCTTGGGCTGGCCAGTGGCGCTCTTCGGTTGGCGCCACTCGCAACTCTCGCAATCACCTCGAGTGGAGCCAACGTGTGTACCGCTCCATCGAGTGGAACTTTAGTCGGACGGGGCTCGCGCCGAAGTGCGTACAGTACGGGTTGCTTTTGTCCACTCGCATTGCCTCGACAGGGAGTGTGAATGTACAAGTGCTTCGATTTGTGCCGCGTTGGGACATTCAGCTCAGCTAGGTCGCGTCAGAGATGGCTGCACCGTCGGCAGCCATGATTGAGCGTTTTAGCATCGCCAATTGCACTTGCAGCTCGATTCACAGGACAAGCCGATTTGCGATAACGGGTGGCTGGGAGCTTCCAGCATTGGTCGCCATGTGACATGCCCAACCTCCTCCGAATCGAAGACCACCAACGACGAAACGGACAACCAAGCTTGGTCCAGCTGCGGCACACACTCTCACACCAGGCGGGAAATCAGGCATCGGGGAACTCGTAATGAACGGGTGCCGGCGAAATCGTGTAACGCCTTCATTGGGTCGTCCTTTATGCAGGTGCATTATTTAGTGTACGCATCCATCGTCAGCCCAGTCGCACGCAAGCATACATGAAAGCGAGGCGCCAGTGCCGGTGGAGCGAGAGATTTGGGTCAGAGGATCAAAGGGTGGACTGCGTTTGGACCTTTGGGATGATGAAGGGAGGGCTCGTCAGAGTCGCAGATGGATTGGAGGGCATGCCTCCAGGTCATATCCAGCTCAATATTGGCCCAGGCTGGAAGGGCTTTGGGGGCTTGGGGCCTCGGCGGCCTCGGTCACTCCGCATTGCACTTTCAATGCATCATCTGCGAATGCGAACTCTGTCGTCTTGCTTTTGACGACGGTTGAGATGCCCAGGCATTCACTATCGACCGGACCCATCCATCTCATCAATTGTGGCCCAGACGCTTTCAGCGCCTGCATCATAACGGCCATGATCAGCATAAGCAAGGTTCGGGCTCACCGCTGGCTGTGTCTCATCAGTCCCAATCGTTGGCCCGCCTCGGCCTGGGAAGATTTCTATTTTCTCGCACAGCTCGCACAGAGCGGTTTTACCGTCCCGTTCTTGGCTAAACCTGGTCGCGGATGGAGCACTAAAACACGAATTAGCGAACTGGCACATGCTCATCCCAACCTAACACGAACAGACCCGGATTGTACTCCGTATCCTGGAGCAATAACACGCAGCGTCAAATGAGCCAGGGGTCTCGGCTCATGAGTTGCTCTGACAACTAACGAGATCCTAGCCGCCCGCTGACATAATTCTGGGTGGTGTGGGGACCGAACGGCGCCGACGGCTCCCGAGTAGCTCTGGAAGGTGAGAGAAACCAGCAAGTCCAGGGAGTGATAGGCTTTGGACGATCGCAAGCTCCTTTCGCTAGTTGGGCCTGTTGTCGCGTCTCGTCCACGACTGCGCCGCGTGTGGTCGTCGCGTCCTGGAGCCGAGAGACTGCCGTTCTGTTTCTGCTGCTGCTATTCTAGGAAGTGTCTGCAATTTCGAGGAGCCTCGGTCGCTCGGAAACATCTGATTGTTGGTTTTGGCTCATGGGGTACGCTATTCGTAGAAACTTCGTATGGAATGCTGGTGTCCTGCAGTTGCCGGTGCCGTTCAGAACCTAACAATGAACACGAGTTCGGGAAGCGACGTCGCCGACGGGACGGCTCTCACCGGAACTCAGACAAATCCGGGGTGGACGGTATGAAGACGGTCTTGGATTCCTCGGCGCCTTTGCCGAATGAATGTCACTTGGCGCATTGCCTACCCTATAGAAATGTCAAGCATTCCGCGGGTGGACAATTCCATTGTTTCCCCAGATGTGATGGTTCAGACGTGGATGAGACGATGGCCTGCATTTCAGAATGAGAGATGGCATGTCAATTTCAACCATACTTACCTGGCCAGTCAGCACATACTGTGACATTTGCAGCCTCGCCAAAGTTTCAAGCTGCATTTCGTGGCGTCAGCAAGATATACCACCGAGAGCATCATGTCGCAATTATCAGACTTCCAGCCCGTCATTCCAGATAACGGACCGGCCTGGACACCATCTCGAGTCAATAATCTCCCCACGATATGCAGCTGAATGAAGCATTTCGAGAAAGTTCGCCTGCGATTCCCAAACTCGCCATTGAGATCGTCATGGAACGCCATTCGCATACCTGGCCAATTGCTCGCGTGCCACGTGACGTGATGTCACTTGAGACTCGGAGAGCTGCCCCGCGATGAAGTCGTTGCCCCACGTGTGCGACTCAAACCTCCGGCACGGCACGGGACATTTTGGATTGAATCGGCTGGCCTCGGAAACTATATTCGAAGATGAAGCAGAGGTTTTCATCGTTGGACGTCAAGGTGAGTCGAGGCTCCCACCGTTGCCGCCTTTGACCGGCTCGCTGACGGTTCCGTACCCCGCAGGTCATCGCCCACGAGCTCCAGGAAAACCTGGTGTCTCTGCGGTTGTCCAATGTCTACGACCTCTCCTCCAAGATCCTCCTCCTCAAGTTTGCGAAACCGGATAACAAGAAACACCTCGTCGTCGACACTGGCTTTCGCTGCCACCTGACCGAGTTTGCCCGAACAACGGCTGCTGCACCGTCAGCTTTCGTCGCCCGGCTTCGAAAGTTCCTCAAGACACGACGGTTGACTGGAGTTAAACAAGTCGGAACGGACCGAATCCTCGAGTTTCAGTTTAGTGATGGACAGTATAGACTGTTTTTGGAATTCTTCGCCGTAAGTGTGCACACAGTCCCGAGACGAGTTGTTGAGTCCAGAGAGCTAACGTTGCTACCTAATAGAGCGGCAATATCATCCTCACCGACAGCGATCTCAAGATCCTTACGCTCGCCAGAGCCGTTTCTGAAGGGGAAGGCCAGGAGCAACAAAGAGTCGGTTCTGTATATTTGCTAGAGAACCGACAGAACTTTTCAGGCATCCCACCCTTGACCAAGGAAAGGGTCCACGGTGCACTGAAAGTCGCCGTGGAAAAGGCTGAGACTGCCGCTGCCGGCTCCAAGAAGCTCAAGGGGAAGCCCGGCGGTGATCTCAGGAAGGCACTGGCAGTTTCCATCGCAGAGCTCCCCCCGATTCTCGTGGATCATGCTCTGCAAAAGAATCAGTTTGACACCACAAAGAAGCCGGCCGAAGTCCTAGCTAGCGAGCCGCTACTGGATGACTTGGTGAAGTCACTGTCCGAAGCGAGGAAAATCGTCGAAGACATCACGACTTCGAGTGAATGTCCTGGATATATCTTTGCAAAGCGCAATGGGCCTAAACCCGAAAGCACCGAGCAGGATGAGACAAAGCCGAAACGCGAGGGTCTCCTCTACGAAGACTTCCATCCCTTTGTCCCGCACAAGCTGGAAACGAACCCTGCCATTGAAGTGTTGAAGTTTAACAACTACAACGAGACTGTCGACGAGTTCTTCTCTTCGATAGAAGGCCAGAAGCTCGAGGCGAGACTGACCGAGCGAGAGGCCACTGCGAAGAGGAAGCTGGAGGCGGCGAGGGCCGAGCAGTCGAAGCGGATCGAAGGTTTGCAGGAAGTGCAGAGCTTGAACCTGCAAAAAGCTGCGGCAATCGAGGCCAATGTTGAGCGTATTCAAGAAGCCATGGATGCAGTCAACGGGCTGCTCATGCAGGGCATGGATTGGGTTGACGTTTCGAAGCTTGTGGAACGGGAGAAGCAGAAACACAATCCCGTCGCAGAAATCATCAAGACGCCTCTCAATCTGGCCGAGAACATCATCACTCTTCACCTTGCCGAGGAAGAGTTTGATGAAGAAGAGGACGACCCCTACGAGACAGACGACAGCGCGGCCGAGAGTGACGACGAGTCTTCACCCTCGAAGGGGAAAGCCACGACTAAGGGTTTGGCCATCGACATCAACCTCTCTCTCACTCCCTGGGCCAATGCTAAGGAGTACTACGACCAGAAGAAAACGGCAGCTGTGAAGGAGGAAAAGACTCAACAGCAGGCAACGAGGGCCCTGAAGAGCACCGAGCAAAAGATTGCCACGGATCTCAAGAAAGGACTGAAGCAAGAGAAGGCTCTCCTGCATCCGATCCGCAAACCAATGTGGTTTGAGAAGTTTGTCTGGTTCATCTCGTCTGATGGATACTTGGTGATTGGCGGCAAGGACGCTCAGCAGAACGAGTTTGTCTACAAGAAATACCTACGCAAAGGAGACGTTTACTGCCACGCCGACTTGCACGGGGCTTCGAGTGTCATCATCAAGAACAACCCCAAGACGCCAGATGCTCCGATCCCCCCGGCCACACTCGCCCAGGCGGGATCGCTAGCCGTCTGCTCGTCGGAAGCCTGGGATTCCAAGGCAGGCATGTCGGCCTGGTGGGTGAACGCCGACCAGGTTTCAAAGTCGGCGCCCTCTGGCGAATTCCTCCCGACGGGCAGCTTCATGGTCAGGGGCAAGAAGAACTTCCTTCCACCGGCCCAGCTCCTCCTTGGCCTGGGCGTCATGTTCAAAGTCAGCGAAGAAAGCAAAGCCAAGCATGTGAAGCATCGACTGTACGACAGCGACATCACAACTGGTGGCGACGCTTCGCGCTCGTCTCTCGAGGTGAAGGATGAGTCAGAGTTGGCCGAGTCCGACGTTGCATCCGAAAACGAGTCCGAGGATGAGCATCGCGATGAGAAGCCCCGAGCCAACCCTCTTCAGGGATCTGGTGCCGACAGCCCCACGGCAGTTGAGGAGGTCGACGAAGGTGTCTCAGAGCTGAATGTCGACGACAAGCCCGTTGCGGACGGAATTGCGGACGAAGCACCTACGGAGAATCCCGACGAAGACCACGACGGAGAACAGAAGGAGGAAGACGAGGACCAAGAATTAGACGAGTCCGTCGCTGGAGCATCCGAAGCACCAAGCAGGCCCTCCATCCCAAACTCAGGGACCAGCACCCCAGGCGTCGGAAAGAAGGCACCCCCCAAGCGCGGCCAACGCGGCAAGGCGAAGAAGATGGCGGCCAAGTATAGGGACCAAGACGACAACGACCGCCTGGTAGCCGAAGCCCTCATCGGCGCGACCGCCGGCCGCAAGAGAGCCGAAGCCGAAGCCAAGGCCAAGGCAGAGCGAGAGGCCGAGGCTGCAGCGGCCAAGGAGCGGCGCCGCGCTCAACACCAGCGACAACAAAAGGAGACGGCCGAGCACGAGGAAATTCGGCGCGTCATGATGGAGGAGGGCATCGACACGCTCGACGCCGACGAGGCGGAGCAGATGACGGCTCTCGACGCCCTCGTCGGCACGCCGCTGCCCGGCGACGAGATCCTCGAAATCATCCCCGTGTGCGCCCCCTGGAACGCCCTCGGCCGCTTCAAGTACAAGGCCAAGCTGCAGCCCGGAGCCACCAAGAAGGGAAAGGCCGTCAAGGAGATTCTCGATCGGTGGAGGGCCGCCGGCGCGAAAAAGGGCGTCGTCGACGAGACGGCCCGCGACACGGAGCGCATGTGGCCGCGCGAGGTCGAGCTGCTCAGGGCGCTCAAGCCCGAGGAGACGTACAACTGCGTGCCCGTGGGAAAGGTGCGCGTCATGATGGCTGGCGGGACGGGCGGAGGGGGTGGCGGGAGCGGCGGCAGTGGGAAAAAGGGTGGTGGTGCAAAGGGACAAGGAAAGGGGGGAAGGGGTGGGAAGGGCTCCAAGAGAGGCTAGTTCTTTCTTTTTAGTTGCAAAAAAGTATCCTAGAGTGTTGGAATTAAGAGCTTCGTTCAAACTAGAAGATATCTAACAGAGGCTTTTTGGGGGGACTCGTCTAGATGCTCCTTGCAAGTGATGAAAGAAAAAAACGGCCGTTGCTTCGTAACAAGGTAAGATATCCAAATCAGTACGATATTACAATCTCGCTAGTGCCTCGACCAGAACAGAAAACAGAACACAGATGAAACCTCCAGATCATTTCACGCAACACTCGTCAGGCTAGTTAGTAGCTGCTGATAGCCACCTTGTCAAACCTCCGCACATCATCGGGCATGCGAGTGATGCACAGCTCGAGGCAAAACTGCCCCCACTCGCCCGTGGTGGCCTCGCGGATGGCATCGGCGAGGTTCCTTCCGTAGCGTTCGCGATAGGCCTGCTTGACGGCGCGCATGTGCTGCTGGTCCCAGTGGTAGCGGACGAGTCGAGAGATGAGGAGCTCGCGACGGAGGCCGTCCTTGCGGGACGCCGTGATGGCGTGGTGCAGGAGGAGGGCGTCGCGGACGGGGCGGTTGATGATGCCGTTGAGGATGTGTGCGAGGAGTTCGCCCTGGGGAGGAGACTGGTTAGCTATCAAGGCGTGTAAAGATGTGGCCGAGGAGGACTTACTACAAGGTTCCCGCTCTTCTTGAGCGCATCGCGGGCAAAGTTGCTCTGGTAATGGCGTTCGTACTCTTTGAGCACTTCGCGCAGGTGGCTGTCGCTGCGCTGGACGACAATGTTGATCATGGCCGTTTCGCCACCCTTTTCCGACCTCACGGCGCGACGCAGCTCGGCCATGTCACGGTCGACGAGGCCGTAGTCGAGGGGAAGGACATGGGCGTGTTCGTCGTACTCCTCCATCCGGCGCTCATCCAGAACCATGAGGACAGCCTTCTTAAACTTGTCCTCCTTGAGTTCCGTCTTCATGCACTTGGCGAGGCTGTTGTCGTACTTCTTGTCCGAGAAGGCATCCTTGATCTGCCGAATCTCGTAGTTGGTGCGACCCATGAGCGACTCGATGAGGAGCTCGCGACGAGTCTTGTCGCCCTGGTACCAAAAGTTGGCCCAGTAGGCCTCGCTCTCCCACATGCCCAGCGCCACCGAGTAGCACGCTTTCATGAGCAGAGGGTCTTCGTCCTTTAGGCGAGCGCGGATGTGCTTGGCAATGTTGACGCCCTTGCGCTCGGGACCAGTCTTGACAATGACCTTGTACTTGACGCGCAGCTCCATCACCTGGTCGTGGGTGAGGCCGGGGAGGAGCTCAATGAGGGGTGTCGTGTCTGGTCGCCTGTTGCCCTTGAGAGCCTGAGCAAGCTGGACGGGGATGTCATCGGAATCGTGGAAACGGGCACGACGGCCTCGCTTCTTCCCGTCTTCGAAATCCGAGCCGAGGGGTGAGAGCGGCTCCAAAGTGCGGAGGTCTCCGCCTCCAGTGTTTGATGCGAGGAGGAGAGGCGAGGGCATCGGGGAGCTCTCCTGATAGGTACCATGGTATGACTCGAGAAGAGGGGAAGCGGGGGCAGAAGCCAGAGACAAGCCAGAGAGCCTTGCCGCGTCAACCGTCAAAGACGAGGAGCCGCCCCTCGACCGCGACCTCTTTCTGTGCCCAGAGGACTCGACACTCAGGAGGTCAGCACCCGACGATGACTTTTCTCGCCCTCGAGACCGATCCCTGGTCTTGGACTTGTCTCGCTTGTGGCCCGTCTCGACGGTGAGCATATCCGAGCTGGACTTGTCTCTGTGGTGGCGGCGGCTCTCGCGCTTGTCCTCCTTCTTGTCCTTGTCCTTGTGACGACTCCCAGGCTCGACGGTCAACACGTTGGCGGCGTAAGTGGCCTCGGCGGAAGGACTAAGGGGGTCCTTGTCATCGTAACGGCGACGGTCATACTCCTCGATGTAAGCTCGTCGCTCTGGCCCTTCATCGGTGTATCTGGAAGGACGTTTCTCCGCCCTTATTTCATCCCTTTCGTCGGCATATCTGGCAGGACGTGTCTCCGCCCTTCGTTCATCCCTTTCATCATAGTATCGTGCGTCATCCTTTTCGCTGTACCTTCCGCTGTACTTCTCGACGTATTTCTCGGCGTACTCCTCGGCGTATCTCTCTTCGTCCCTCCCATCATATGTAGAGGAACGCTTGTCGGCTCTCCTTCTCGCATCAAGATCATCCCTTTCGTCGACATAGTCCTCAACGTACTCCTCGATGTATTTGGATGAACGCTTGTCGTCCCTGCGGTCAACCTTGTACTCGTCCCTCTTGTCATAGTACCTCTCGTCATACCTCTCTCGGTACTTCTCATCATCCCTTTCGTCGTACTTGCCATCGTGCTGGCCATAGTATTTTGGGTCATACTTGTAGCCGTGACCGTCTTCGTGGTGCTCGTCGTGCTTCTCGTCACGCTCATCTTTCTTGTGGTCACGCCTAACAAGGGCAACGGCGGAGCTCGCAGTCGCGGCGGCGGCAGCGGCAGCAGCAGCGGCAGTGCCCCCGAAAGAGGTCATTTTCGAAGTGGTAGGAGTAGAGGATGCAGGAATCCCCTGGGCCTTGCCGTAGGCCAAGTCCTCATGTTGGCCAGGCGGGCGCTTGGGGAGGGCAGGCTTGCCATATGCCAGATCATCGTCGTACTTGTCTTTGCCAGTGCGGCGCTCCTTGTGCTCACCCTCTTTGTCGGGATCGGAAGAGCCACCAGAGGTAAACTTGCGAATGTACTTCTGGGGGAGGAACTTGAGCTTGTTCTCTTCTTCTTCTCGACGGGTGTCGTGCGCGTCCTCGCGACGGCCGTCGTATTTGTCATCTCGTCGGCCTTCGTAGGCATCGTAGTGATCGGTGCGGTAAGTGCGGGGACTTTCATCCTTGCCCTTGCCGCGGGGCTCCTCGTCTGGGAATGCGCCGGGCAGCAGACCACCAGTGACTTTCTGGTCGTAGGAGCTGTGGTAACGCGACTCTGCAGTGGGAGAGGTCTTCTTGTAGGCGGGATCCTGGGAGTCGTAGGTGTACAAGGCCTTGTCGCCCGGGAGCATGGAGTAAATGCCGCCCTCTTCGGGGTAGGGCAGGGCACCGCTGGCCTGGGTTTCGGGGTGGCCCTTGTAGCGGTCTTCGAGATCGTCGTCGGGATAGATGAAGCTGGGCTCGCGGACGTCTTCGTAGTTGTCGTACTCGGTCCTCGAGCGACGGTCACGCGACCTGGACCGGGAACGACCCTTTCGGGCGCCATCGTCGGGAGCGAGCGACATGGCGGCGGCGGTTGAGAGTGCGAAGATTGTGTGAGTGAGTGAATAGAAGAAGGTTGCGACGCTGAGGTCCGGGCTTCTCAAAGTGCAGGTACGGGCAGGCGGGGTAGGGCTGGGAGTGACTGCCCTCTTCGTCGAGGAGGCCCAACAAGCGAATCGCGATGACAATCAAAGTCACGGGACGAAGCGATTGTGCGGGAGGGGATAGAGAGAGAAGAGCAGGAGAACGAGAGAGGGGAAATACGAAAGATGGACAGGAGGATTTGTCGATAGAAGTACCTCCAGTCCTCGTCAGGTTTTGGCAGCTCGGCTCTGCCGTCATAGTCCGTCCAACTCCGCCGCACAGTCCGCCCAGGGCTCTGTTTAGGCGCTATCCATGCAATTCAGGCGCTTTGGCGGGGGCTGAAACCTCACCCACAGCTTCCATCCTGATTCCTCCATCTCCCGTCTGGGACTCTCTTCCATCTCAACGTCCCAAATCTCCAGCTTCCAGTGGCGCAGCGCCAACCGAACATCCACAGCGGGGGAGCTCGAGGGAGCATCCGCAGGGCAGGCCAATCACCAAAGCCGCCCGTCGCGCTCTCTCCGATCGTTCTCCATTCATCGGGCCACCCCGAATGCGCCAACAAAGGTTCGCCCGCAGACGAGAGGATGAGAAAGAGGCACATTCATGGAGGCATCCAGTCCAGGGTATTCCGTACGGTATCATATTCCACCGCCCGGACAAGGTATCTCTGAATGTGGTATGACTGGAGGGAGAATCAATAATGTCTCAGGCGGCAGGATGCAATGCACCTGATGTTGGCGTTGGGTTGCGTAAGTTGGTGTGGGGGCCGAAAACAATCAACCTGGAGGGCAATGGAATGGAATTCAAGGTGAGGTGAGTCAAACCACATCTGCGGCCGGAACGAGGCCAATCAAGATGCGTCGGGAGGGTTGAAGGCCCTTCAGATTGGTCGTCTTTTGATGGGACTATCAACACCACCAACCAACCAAGGCCCCAACATGCAGGTCAGACGTGACGACCAGCCACAGGCAACCTCGTGATGCGACTCTATCGCGTCTGCCGAGTTTTCCTCTTGAATTGTGGCCTCGAGAGAGGTAGCCGCATCCGGTGCATATACGAAGTGTCTCCAAGACCGCCCATCAAGCTCTTTCAGTGGTTGTGAATCTCCATAAGTACGCTGCAAGCAAACCATCCAACGCACGCACGATAACTCTCCTAGGTACCTAGATATGTAGGCACATTCCAACACGCCTTCTTCAACCTCAACTGAGCTCAACCTACTCGCGAGGCACCCTTCCTCTTCTTTGAAAGACAAACAGCGCCTCGTCCTTGCCTGCGAAGCTGGGCAGCGGAATTTGTACCACCTTGGCCCAGTCTTTGTGCTCCCTCTCCATGAATTGATCCATTGTCATGCTCTTAAACCCCGTGTACCCGTTTCTGTTTTGTGTGCCCACAACGGCAATCGTGTCACCTTGGAAGGCATCGACGAGACCCCTCGTGAAGCCGCCCTCAGTTCCTCCTCCCAGCCCGCCTCCGACGACGGGATAAACCAGGAGCAGGACCATGTCTCTGCCTCCACCGCGTTTGCCTAGCCACTTGACTCCGTCAGAGATGGTCGTATCGCTAACCCAGTTGACTCGCCACTCGCTCTGCATGTTGTCGACCGGATGCACCGTGAGGCCGTACTGGCGCAGCATGAAAGTCCAGTAGCCGTTGCCTGACCCCATGTCGGCAACCTCACGCCCATCAGCGAGAATCTTGAGCACTTCAAGGCTCTCATGAGACGGTGTGGCACAGCCGAAGTGGTGCATGAGAACAGGGAGGACGTGGTGGCTGGCCGGTCTGCGCTCCGACGCGGGACATGGGCCGCACCACTCGAGCTCCCGGCAGGACCAGGCCCAAAAGTCGAAGGAAGGGTTCGCACTGGGAGGATTCTTGCATTTCGAGATGGTGAGCTTTGTGGTGAGTGCGGGATGCAGGAATCGCTTGCCGGCGAGGTTGGCTCCGACCTCACTCCGAATAGAGCCCTTCTTGGCGTTGTTGGCCAAGTTCTTGAGGGCCGACGCCGTAGCCGTGGACGGCATGAAGATGGAGACGTAGGCTTCAACATCTGCCTGAGGGGGCGGGCCTCTTTGCTACGAGGTTTAGTCTCTAATCTGGAGGCAGGCGAAGCTTGTTCTTACCTCTGTATCAGGCGCGTCCATGTACCACTTGTGCAGGTTGTTGACGCCGCCAAGGCCGATGATACCTTGTACCTGGGACAAGCTCACACTTACTACGGCATGGTACACGTACTTGTCCCTCTCGGGTAGGTTGAACATGACCCGAGTGGCATCGTATAGGTGACTCTTGTCTGCCAGGAGGTCTCGGGCTTGCTGGAGGCGAGGCACATCCTTGATGAGCTCCTCAGGGTCGAAGCCCTCGCTCTCCGCGCAGTGGACGAAGTGTGCGGGACGAGACATGATGGTAGACGGCACGGAGATGCGAGGGAGTTAGAGTTGCATGGTCGGATCTGGTTCACCGACTGCAAATTGAGCTGATAGTGACGTCGAAACATCTTGAGAGGAAAAGTGGACACTGGTGGTTTGAGCACAGTCGTTGAGAGTGAGGGGTTGTGAATTGAATTTCCGATGCACTTTGCCGTTGGTTTTAGCGAATACCGGTACGATTTGTCGATCATGTTTGTATCGGTAAGTCGGCAAGAGAAGAGATATCGATTCCTGCCACACACACACATTACACAGGGCAGCTTCAATCCATCTATGTCATAACCACCACCGGCTTCGGGGCATGTGCGGTGCATCACGGGATAACCGGGGCCGAAAAATCACGGAGCGGATGGGAGAAGAAAGCCCAGGGGCCAAGACGTCTTGAACGCCTCCAAACCTTACATCCACGTTACTCTCCACTTGCATACCTCATTGGCCAACTGAGACATGCAGCGGTGATGCGACAGACAATGAGACAACAACAGACAGATATGCGAGGAAAACGGAAAACCAGGCAGGCAAAAGGAAAGACCTTTATTTGGTGAGTCGAGTCGGACATGGCAATCAAAGGCCGGAGAAGAGTCGCCTTCTGAGAGCTGACTCGTCAGCGTCCTCGCCGAGCGTCGCAGGTGTATCCGTATGTGTGTGTGCCTTTGCAAAAAGCAACGACTGGTGGTGGCACTGCCTTGGAGCCAAAGTGTTTTCTTTTCTGGCTGCGGCCCGGCGAGTGGCTTAGGCATGATATTGCATCGGCCGGATCTGGTTGAGCAGACGACCCTGCCGAGGGGTAGCCTCGTTTTGTACGGCAAAATTAAAATTCCATGGCTGACTTTGGGAGATCCAGAGCCATGGTCAAGTCTATATGAGGGAGGAGGGAGGTCTGGTGATGTCGATAAGTGAAGCCAACCTTGAAAAAATCGAGAGAAAAAGAAAAGAAAAAAAATCCGAAGCAGGGAGGGCAGGAGCTCTGGGTCCTCTAAAGCTGGACTTGCCTAAGAAGAGGATGAATGGTCATGAATCTGGACTCTCAGTGGACTGGGGGAAGGAGCGTTGATGGTGCCTGCCCCACCTGTTTTCTCTCCCTTGCCGTCTCCCTTGCTCTCTCTTGGGCTGCGGACTTCTAGATTGCGACCTTGGCTTCCCTCCTTCCTCTCAGGCCCTCTCCCTGCTGTAAGTGCTAAATGAGTCCCTGTGACCCTGCTCCAGCCAGTAACAGCGTCCCCACCGTCCCAATTGGCAGGGGTCACTTTTACTAACTCTTGCATCCCATCGACAGTCGGTCCCGAGCGTTTCTCAACCTGAGCATCGCAGACTTGCCTCTTGCATGTCACAAACCTCCTGCGCCAGACCGCTCTCTGCATCTCTGCCCGCCCCGACGACCGTCGTAGACCCAGATCAGGGTCTCGGCTCCCGAACTGCTTGCCATTTCGCGCATCGACGAGGCCCAAACGCAGGCCCCTGGATGTGCGAGCGACGCCACAGCCAGTTAGCATCTCCCTTATAAACTCGCCCATCCGGCCGCCCTTCGCTCGCCATCCAGCTCTCGTCCCCCGCCAGCTGGACGAACGACGTCTTCCCCAGGTGGCCATCAGCTTTTTCTCGGACGACCCCAGGTGCCGGTTACCTCGCTGCCACGACTCAGTAGCATCAACTCTATCGGATCCCTGGGACTGAGCGACCCGAACTCTCGTCACCCCGCGACGCGCCCAGCCTCGGTGGCTGCCAGGTCACAGCTGTGCTGCCCTGCTTTCCGCCGCCCATCCCCAGCACATTGCCCCCAAGCGAGGTCGGCGCTACGACCGTCCTCACCATGACTTCCAATCAGGGCACCCACGACGCTGCTACCAGGACCGCAGAGGCGGTATTCCTCCCTGCTAGTGCCGAAACTACGGATGCACAACACTCTCAATTCAACCCGGCCGGGACAGAACCAACACAACAAGCCACCGAGTCTTGGGTATCTCAAAGTCCTTACCCTGGGCATGCCGCACAGAATGCCCCTGTTCAGAAGAAGACGGCCATTGACTTCATCCTGGCTCAACCCCTGGACACCCCATCCGCTGCACCGAAGCCTCAAGAAACGTCAACTGAGTATCAGAATGCGCAGAACCAGAATCTGTTTGGACACTATCTCCCGGACGTATCATTACCGACACACAGCAACATGCAGTCACCAGTAACGCTACCACCCATGAAATCCAAGCATGAGCGAGACATGTCGGGGGATTCCAAGGAGAGAGACCTGCGTCAAAAGACGTCGCGCAGCTCGGATGACTTCAACTTCGACAAAAGACGACCCGAATCCATGGTTCTGGCACCACTGACCCATCCAAATGGTGTATTCATGTTCCCGAACCTGTCTACCGCCCAGCAGGATGAACTCTCCCGGGCAGCTCTATTCGAAGCCGAGGACACTATCGTTGCCGACAGCGAGGAAAATAGCACTCTCGGCGACGGCAACTCAGACGCAGGTTACGAGAGCGACAGTGTTACGTCTGGTAGCACATCCATGGCATCTTCTATCCGAGACTACATGTACGAAAATGGCCGTCGATATCACCGGTTCCGCGAAGGCACCTATAATTTTCCCAACGACGATGTGGAACAAGAGAGAGAGGACATGAAGCACGCCATGGTCAAGCTGCTCTGCAATCAGAAATTGAACTTTGCGCCTATTGGAGATCGTCCCCAGGAGGTCCTCGACATTGGGACGGGGACGGGTATCTGGGCCATTGAGAGTGAGCCGTCTCTTGAGCACCCTCGGCCAGTTCACACGACAGGGACTAACATGTGATGCATCAGTGGGCGACCAGTTCTCGAGCGCCAACGTTCTTGGAATCGACCTCTCCCCTATCCAGCCCGACTGGCTGCCGCCCAATGTGCGATTCATGGTGGACGATGTCGAGTCTCCGTGGCTCCATCCCCGCAACCACTTCGACTACATTCATACGCGTCATACGGTGATGGCGATCAAGGACTGGCCGAAGTTGTTTCGCAGGGCGTTTGAGTAAGTTGGGCAAATATTCCTTCTTGGGCCTTTGCTGACGACGGAATAGACATCTCAAGCCGGGCGGTTGGTTCGAGATGCAAGAGATTCACCACAAGCCACACAGTGCCACCCGCAACGACATGGTACCACCCGAGCATCCGGTCGCCAAGTACTGGCAGCTGATCACGGAAGGTCTCATGGCACTGGGAGTGAATTTCCATGCGGCGGCAGGGGGCCACCTCGCGAACATGCTGCGCGAGGCAGGTTTCGTCAACGTTACCGAGCGAGTGTTCCATGTGCCGTTGGGAACTTGGCCCAAGAACAAGGTTCTGAAGACGGTGGGTCTCTACTGGCGGACGATCCTGATGGACGGGATGCAGGCGATTGCGCTTGGTCCTCTGACTCGCGGTCTGGGGTGGGATCGGGAACAGGTTGAAATGCTGTTGGTTGAGACGCGAAAGGCGTATCTCTCCAACAGCATTTTGCTGTACATGCCGTGTCATATCATCTACGCGCAGAAGCCGGAGTATCTATGAAGTTTGGGACAATATTGATAGGGAAGGGAGGTTCTTGTTACGATTTTCTAGACGACATTGTGTGTGGCAGGCGGCGGGCGGGTAAGCAAACATGTGAAGGATGGCGGGAGGTGGTAAGATCAACCAACTTCGGGAGGAGCGAGAGGGGATGGCGGACTACGGAGAACGCATCGTGCCGCACCGCTTGGCGGTGGCGTGGGGCGGCTCGAGTGGAAATTACATTGACGTTGACGAACTGGCGGGCTTTGATGAAGAAGAGGTTCTGGGCCAGCCACCGACGAAGGGCATCACCGAGTACAAAATACTTTTTATGTATGAATACAATACTGGGCAACGGCATTTCCAATATTTGGAGTTCTGGACACTTTACGGAGTACTTGGCAGGCACGAACGGAATGTGAATGGAATGTGAATGGAATGCGGAGGTGGTCGGGACGGAAAGTGCGTGCAAATTGGCCGACGGCCACCAAGATGACTCGACGCGATGCTTCTGGACGCAGAAGGCCGGGATCCGCGGCTTCTTGATCCCTGGCAGTTGCCCTTTGGCTGTATGGAGCATGGATGCTGCGTTGGCGCCAACCCAAAGCGACCCAGCTCCCCGTTTCTGGCGGAAGGCTCCCCTTTGTTCCTTCCGTGTCCTTTCCCCTTGAACGAGAAGGGGAGGAGCGCGAGACGGAAGGGGCACTCGGCTGTCCCAGGTTCTGTCGTCTTCCGTTGTCCATCATCAGTCCCCGTAGTCCATAGGAAAAGGAAGACTCGTTTTCATTTCTTCTTCTTCGTACTTGAGACAAAAAAGACAAACAACCCGACAACTTGGTCGTGTTTGCACTTTGCATCGCTGCCCCTGGCCGATTACCGCTTTTGGAAGCAAACAGGAAGAACCGTCAGCACTCAAAAGCCAAAAACCTGCAGTGGAAAACGCGCACTGTCTTTCTTCCTTTGTACGTACTCGCAGCCTTGCCTTGCTTTCTCGTTCTTTGGTCGATCACCCATCCATTCATCCATCCATCGCCTCTTCGTTCCGGGTGCAGTGCATCAAGCGACTACGGATACACATTTCCCTCTTCCCCGCCCAATTGGATCGCACGCATCATGGAATTCGGTTGTGCCACATTCACGAGCTGAGACACCGACACTGGAGACGGCGAGACATTTGTCCCACTCACTTCGTTGACCAGGTGGTCCTCGAACATTCTCGAGTCCATCAGCATCGTGACCAGCCGGTCCTCTATGAAACAAGCATCGAGGGTCGGATACTGTGATCCCGTTATCAGGTGTGAATCGAGGTGCTTCAGCATCCAGCGTTCGACGGACAATATTCTGGACCAAGGGAAAGCTCCCCCTGGCCGTCGAATCACCAATGCCACCGAAGGCATGCCTGAGACTCCTACGCGCGGTGATTGTGCTGCACGCGCTGCGTCTATTGAAGATTAGTACGACGCTTAGTGGTGTCGCTCCTTCTCAGCTTTGCTTTTTCTCTGGGATCATGGTGGTTGTGCCCCGAGCCAAGCCCTCGCGCATGTCTTCGCTCGCGAGAGCTGAGAACTAAGTTAACTTGCTCTTGGGTACTTAGGTAAAAAATATCTTCGCGAGACAAACTCCCTCTACAAACTCCCTCTGAACAATGGCAAAGATCAGAGTCCATTCTTGGCTTCATAGCTCACACAGTAACAACAACACCAATGGAAACAACGCCAATGCCAACACCAATGGCCAAACGGACGACGTCGAGCGCAAGAGGCAAAACCGCCTCTCCTTGAGCGGTTTGGCCGGCTTCATCTCCAAGAATGACCAGTCTTCTCAACCATCTTTGTCTTCCGAGGCCGAGGCAACCCCTTCTGCGACGTCTGCGCCTGGCATTGCCACGTTCGACTCGCCTACATCAGCCATGATCCAGCTGGCCAAGAAGATCACGCAAGAAACCGAGAAGCTGGACAAGTACATCAAGGAAAACAACCTTCCCGAACCTGGTTTTGGTGCTGATGCCCCCACCGACTTCCCCAAGCTGCCAGAGGATATCCAAAAGTCTCGACAAGAGATTGTCTATGCGACAAAGGAACTGGGACAGCTCGTGAGGGGTCCTAGGGAGCAGGTCAGATGGGGTGTTTGGAACGTGAGTATCGTTTATTATTGCCTCCTTGACATGCCGAGACTCACCGATGCGCAGTTCCTTGATACCTTGAGTCTTCAGCTCATCAACAGCTATGGCATTAGTAAATCAGCCCCGCCTTGCCTAACCCTTCTGTACCGACGTTAACATTCTCCTAGCCAAGCTTGTTCCCGTTGACAAGCCCATTGAGCTGGCAGAGCTCCAAACCAAGACGACTCTGGATCCCGTTAATCTTGCTCGTGCCCTCCGTCACGCCATGACTAACCAGATCTTCCACGAACCCTCACCTGGTCTCATCGCTCATACTGCCGCTTCCCGTGTCCTCGCCGAAGACGAAAGTCTCCAGGGATGGGTCGGTTTCAACTCCGAGGACATCTTCCCTGCTGCCGCCCACTCTCTCCAGGCATTGCGAACTCATCCCGAGGGCACATCGCTCACACGAACTGGTTTTAACTTCGCTTACAACACCGTTGACAAGGAGCCCATGTTTGCTACGTTTGGCAAGGACCCTGTACGAGCTAAGCGCATGGGTCTCGCAATGGCTAGCTTGACTGGTGGCGAGGGTTATGAGCTCAGCCACTTTGTTGATAACTATGATCTCTCTGATGTCGAT
This sequence comes from Thelonectria blattea, assembly GCA_024115155.1. Taxonomy (NCBI): domain Eukaryota; kingdom Fungi; phylum Ascomycota; class Sordariomycetes; order Hypocreales; family Nectriaceae; genus Thelonectria; species Thelonectria blattea. The sequence goes on from JAMQMW010001852.1 coordinate 24,410, forward strand.
GCCAAGGAGGGTACCTTTGTTGACATTGGAGGGAGCCACGGCTTTGTTTGCGTCGAACTCGGCAAAAAGTGGAAGAAGACCAAGTTCGTTGTGCAAGATCTTCAAAAAACTGTCGACAGTGCGCCCAAGCCCCTTTCAGACGATGAAGATGTCGACAAGCGAATCACCCTGCAGGCCCACGATTTCTTTACCGAGCAACCTGTCAAGGGCGCCGACGGTATGTGCACGTACGCGCTTGTTCGAAGATCAATACTGACCGAGAATAGTGTACTATTTCCGCTGGATTCTTCACAACTACTCTACCTTGTACGCTATCAAGATTATCAAGAGCCTCATCCCATCTCTCAAGCCTGGCGCCCGTGTCGTCATCAACGATCATTGCCTGCGAGACTTTGGTGTCGAGAACGCTTGGGATGAGAAGGTCATTCGCAGCATGGATATGGTCATGCTGGCTCTCTTGAATGCACAAGAGCGTACAGAGAAGGAGTTCTGTGAGCTGTTCAAGACTGTCGATGAGCGATTTGTGTTCAAGGTAGGCGATGGACTCTTAAATCTTTGTTGGACCAACTAACTTTGCGAAATAGGGTGTCACGAGGACTCCCGGATGCCGCATGAGCGTAGTCGAGGCCGTTTGGCAGCCAGAAAGCGTTGAAAAGACGGAGGCTGTAGAGGTTGTCGAGGATGCAGACAAGAACAACGAACCTGCTGAGGAGACCAAGGCTCCTGTTGAGGAGGCCAAGGCGCTTACAGAGGAGATCAAGGCCGAGAATGGCACGACTCCAGCCGCGGCAGCCCAGTAAGCTGAAGCAGGGTTCGACGTTCTGAGCAAATAGAGATGGCATATGTATTATTTGGTTCAATAGTAGCTAATTATTGTGTAATGTATTCAGTATGAGAAAGATGAACAAGACTTGACTGTCTATCATATCTGGCACTCCGATTCGTTATGCGAAGGATTTGACTCCACGGGAAATTGTGTACAAGATTTACAAAGAAACTCTTTTAGCGCCTGATTATTCTATCTGCTTTTGTAACGTGGCCGTTCGCCTTGGTCTAGTTATCCGTCATCCATCCCGAGGTCATTGACCAAAATCCATCCTTCTATATATCCATCCGTTTGTCCTTGAAACCCGTTCCCATATTATCCCCCATTTTATTATCGCATTTTATCCTCCACACCCCTATTCACGTTCACCGAAATGTCCCTTCTCGGCAATGTCAGCCGCGAGCTCAGCGATGGTCTTGTCGCTCAAGACCTCGAACACCGACAAGGGCACACTGCAGTTGGAGAGAACCCAGTTGCGAACACCCACAGCCACCAGAGAATCCACGCCGTAGACGTTTGGCGGCTTACCGGTATCGATCTCCTCGGGCAGCATGTTCATGGCCTTGGCCAGCATGTGCGAGAGGCCGGTGCAGATGATGTCGGTCGCCGAGGCGTGGTCGGCGCAGCGGGTGAGCATCGACTTGAGGTCCACGCTCCCGGAGCCGTCGACGGCGGACAGGTCCGGAGCGGGCATGTCGACCAGGTTGAGGTAGGAGTACAGCGACGTGCGAGTCCAGTACGGGTCGGCAGGCTGGTTCTGCCGTATGAGACCGCCGTTGCCGATGCCCATGATGACCTGAGGAGGCATCTGGACCTCGGGCTCGATCTCCATGGTGATGGCGTGGTGGATCATGGTCAGGAAATCTTGGTGGCGGATGCCGTAGAAGCCGCTGGCCTTGAGCATGTCGAGGATCTCCTCGTCGTCTGCCAGCATGCCCGCGCCGAGCACGGGGCCCAGATCGATGGAGACGGCGTGCTTGCCCTCCTGACGGAGGCTTCGCGCAAGGGCGTCCTCGAAGGCGTTTCCAGCCGCGTAGTTGGCCTGGCCACGGTTGCCGATGACTCCCGATGAGCTCGCAAGGAAGATGAAGAAGGGATGCGGCTGATCGGGTCGAGGAAAGGTGGCGACCAGGTTCCGGGAACCATGCGTCTTGGGCGTCACGGCAGTCTTCCAGTCCGAGAATGTCATGTTCTCGAAGACGGCGTCCTTGATGACGGCCGCACACTGGAAGACACCGGCGACGGGAGGCAACTCTTGGACGATGTGTCGGTTGACCTCGCCAAGTGCCACGGGATCACAGATGTCGACCTTGAAGACCTGAGCATCCACACCCCTCATCTTGAGACCCTGGATGAAGTCTTGAGAGATCTTGGAAGAAGCGCCCGATCGTGACAGGAAAACCAAGTGGCGAGCACCGTTCTTGACGAGGACGTCGCTGATGCATCGGCCGAGTCCGCCCAAACCGCCCGCGAGGACGTAAGTTTTTGAGAGGGAAACGACGTCAGAGACTGCACGAACAATCTTTGGAGACGCAACCTTGACCTTGGGAATGTCCTCGGGAGCGCCCGTGACGGAGATCAGTCCGAAGTAGGGATCTTTCTGGACAAGCCGGAACGCCTTCTCAATGTTGATCAAGGGTGGCTTGTTAAGCTCGGCGCCGTGCTTGAACTGGGCACCGGGTCCCTCCAACAGCCTCACCGTGTCGTCCAAAAGGCTTGCCACGTACTCGGGATCCTCCTTTAGGAGTTGAGGAAGGTCGAGGTTGACGAGGGAAACCGAAGTCGACGGGACGTTGAGTGTCGAAGGGATGGGGGATCTGCTTGGGAATTGCACAATGACGCCTCCTTTGCGGGCGCAAGAGAAGTTGGAGTCGATGTGGCGTTGAGTGGAATTATACACCACATCGACTCCCTTTCCACCATTCAGCGCCTTGATGGCGGCGACAAAGTTGTCCGACTCGGCGTCCACGATGTGGTCGTTTCGGAAGCCAAACATCTCGAGGACCTTTCGTTGCTTCTCAAGACCAGGCTCCATGACGGTGGTGAAGATGTTGGCTCCGAATTGAGCAGCAACATGAATGGCCGCGAGACCATAGGGGCTTGCACCAGCATGAACGAGAACCGACTTGTTAGGGCCGAGCCTTCCGAGAGTGCTGAAGGCATACAAGGCGCAAGTTGCGTAGCTGAGAGGCAGGATTGATGTCTGCTTCTTCACCAGGTGCTTGTGCACGTTGACTCGGCTCTGGATCGAACCTCCAGATACCAAGGCGGAAACAAGATCGCCCTGGGAGAAGCCCTGGACATTCTCGCCGACCCGATGGACACGACCGGTGATGTCCATGCCAATCTCCGACTCGACAGTGCGGCCCATGGCGATTTCGAGATCGACATGGTTGATTGGGGCGCTCTCGAAGAGGATTTCGACTTCCTCAGGACCAGGCGCGGACTGGGCCGCCGAGGTGAAGACGAGCACATCCTTGACCAGACCGGGCTGGAGGATTTGGAGCTTGTGTTGCTTCTCATCTTGGTGGAAGTCTTCGACTTGGAAGTTGGGAGCGTTCCCTTCCTCTACTATCCTGTTCAGGGGAGCAATGGGAACCAAGCGAGGGATATAGACATTGGCACCTTCCACGGCGTACTCCAGCTCTGCAGGGCTGGAGCCTTGGTTGGAGCCAAAGGTTCGGCTCAAGACCCGGAAGATGATGGCTGCAGCTACCGCCCTGTTGACGAGGGAATCTGCGTCAAAGTCGACGGTCACCATGGTCTTGAGGGGATCCTCCGTCATCAAGGTTCTGGAGAGACCGATCATCGGGGCCGAGGTTGGGTTTGAAGGCTTCATGTGAGCGCCCTGGGTGACGAAGATGATACCCTTGGCCGACTTTTGCATGGCGTGGAAGGCCTTGAACTCTTCCTCGTCCCAGTCAAAGACCGACTCGGAGCTACGAATCTCGGCGAGGGAGATGACAATGCTGCCCTTGATCTTGGCCATCTTTTTGATAATCTGGGACGAGGGAATGATGGTGACCGACGTCGACATCCAACGCGTGATGCGGAACTTGAGACGCGTGGCCACGCCCATGGCTTCTCCCAGAGGGTCGACGCGGCCAGAGGGTATCACGATGACAACCTTTGCGGTGGCTTTGGAATCTTCGAAAGCTGCCGATCGGTGCACGTGGAAACACGTTCTAGTTTCGATGCCGCGATTCCACGTGCTATGGCAGACGCTGGGCGAAGTGGCCTCTGGGTCCAGCTCCAAGAGCATTCCGTCTGCCTTGAGGTGCTTGCGGATGCCGGAGACGGTGATATCCCGCTTGTCGCAAACCATGATGAGTTGGTACTCTGGAAGAGGCACCGACCCATCCGTTGGTCTCACTTCGACGAGAGGTTCGAGGTGAGTACCCTCGACATAGTTGAGGACGTCGTCCGCAGTGCTGTCCCAGCCCTTTGACACCGTGTATCGGACCAGGCTGGGCACGCGAGAGGCGCTGGGAGCCACAATCTTGAGGATAGCCTCGGCGAGTGCTTTTCCGCCACCAATCTGGAGAATGGACATGGCCGGATACTTGTAAGCCGCCAGCTTCACGAGATGCTCCAAGTTTTCGATGGTGGCAAAGGCAAGATCCTCTTCCCACACGACCTCGGTGCAGAGGTTCCGATGGTTTGGTAGGAAACCCCCCTCCTGGGTAGACAGGCCGGTGAAGTGAATGCCCTGGATGGCGATGGCGGGCTGAGCCCAGTTGCCTTGAGCCATGACGATGTCGGCGTTGGCATCACGGATACCAGTACGCCCAGCCGTGGCATAGCCAACGAAATCGTTGCCCAGCTCCCGAGAGATGTCTGCCGAGACGAACATCTTGGTGATGAAAGTGGGGACCATGGGGTCGTTGTCGATGGCAAACAAGGTTTGGAACATGGAGTCGAGAGTGGCGGGATGGATCAAGTGATCGTACTCGAACTGAGCTGGCATCTTGGACTTGGTGTCTGCAATGCGCACTCGCCCAACGCAAGCATTGTCGCCCTTTGAGATCTCGGTGATGTTCTGGAAGAGGCTTCCATAGTTCATGCCCACGACGTCGAGCAGCTCGTACAGTTGGCGAGGCACCATGGACTCGTTGCAAGCCGCCTTGTGCTTATTGAACTCGGCCTCGTGGTGGGCGAAGTTGGAGAGCCAATACCCGACCTTGAAGCGAACCTGCAAACAGCCCGAGGCATTCTGCTCCCAAGGACCATCCAGCTGCTTCGAGTAGATGGTGAACTCGAATGACTGGTTGTCGCCAGGACGTTGCTTGAAGTTCATGGCCATTTCCAGGCCGTGAGCTGTGGTTGGGATGATCATGGCCTTGCCGATGGTCATGTTTGTGATTTCATAACCCAACAGGTTGGACTTGTCCTTGACCAGCTGAGTGGCACCCTGCAGAGCCATGGTGACCATGCCGGCAGCGGGATAGACGATGGTCTTCTGGACCTGGTGATCCTGAAGCCAAGGGTTCTCCGAGATGCGCAAGAAGCCACGCCAGCGAGGCTCGAAGGAGATGGCATCGGCGGTAGGAGCACCGATGAGATCCTGGCGGGGGAACTCTCGGAAGCGGTTGGCCCGTCCCAGATGCGACTCGTGCCAGTACGACTTGGAGTGGTTCCAAGGGTAAGGCGGAAGGTCGACGAGACACTTCAAGGAAACGTCCTCTTGGCCTCGGGAGACGACTTCTTGCATGTTGATGAGGGCGCCGCGCGTCCACAAGTCGCCGACGACCTTGAGAAGAGACGTGGTACCGAAGATTTTGCGTTCGAGAACAGAGAGATAGGTTGGTTGGTTGTTTTGAAGATCGAGCCCGGCGAGAATGTCCATCGTGGGAGATTTGAGGGCAGCCACGGGGCTTAGCTCGATTAGGACGTCAGGTCGTTCATCGGCGGAAAGAGCCATCAGGGACTCGACTGCCTTGACAAACTGCACGGTGGAGACCATGTTGTTCACCCAGTATCGGCTGTTTACTTGTTCCGGAGAGAGGGCAAGTCCCGTGACCGACGAGAACATGGTTGGACCGTTTGATTTCGTTCCTTCCATGTTGCCCAGCAGTTGCTCGTAGTCATCGGCCACCAGCTCCATGTGAGTCGAGTGGTACGCCGTGCTGACGGGAAGACGACGACAAAACACCTTCTTCTGCTTCAGATCAGCCATGGCATGCTCAACTGCCTGAGCCGGACCAGAGATGGTGACGGACCGGGGGCTGTTGATGCAGGCCACCTCGAGCGGCTGACCACTCTTGGAGATGTACTCACGGGCTTTCTTCTCGGAGAAACCAGTGGCAATCATGCCGCCCTGAAGAGAACCGGCCTTTTGGGGAATGGCAGCAGCAGCAAGACCGCGATAATAGGCCACCTTCCACGCCGTCTCCCGAGAGATGATGCCACAGGCGTATGCCGCAGCGACTTCACCCGACGAGTGGCCAACAACGTGCTTGGGCAAGATGTTGAAGGAACAGAGGAGGTCGACGAGGGCAACCTGCAGAGCCGTGGTAGCGGGCTGGGCAATCTCCGGGTCGGAGATGCGGGAGCTGCTGCCCTTCATCATGATCTCCTCGACAAGATCAAAGGGGCTGCCCAGTTCAGACGCCATGTACTCGGACGCCTCGCACAAGCTCTTGCGGAAGACTTCGAATGAAGCAAGTCCCGAGCCCATTTGAGCGTATTGCGCGCCTTGACCCGAGAAGACGAAGCAGATGTTTGGCTGCTTGTTCTTGGACGATCGACCGAAATCGGACTCGTTGGTCTCCTTGATTTGAGCAACGAGCGACTCAAAGTTGTCGGCGAGAATCGTATGGCGCCACTCGAGGTTGGAGCGACGAGCGTTGAGAGTGAAGGAGTAGTCGCGCATGGCGTCCTGCTCGTGGTAGTACCGCTTGTTGGCCAAGTAGGGAACGTGGGAGTTCATGACGCGAGAAACACCGGCCTTCTCGTGGGAGGAGTAGCAGAAGATATGAGGGCCAGGCATCGTGAGCGGGCCATGGCTGGGATATGGCTCGACAGGCGTGTGGAAGTTGGCCTCGAGACCGTGAGAAGCGAGGTACCCGGACGCCCCGTCCAAGATGGCGTGGGCGTTGGTACCCCCGAAGCCGAAGCAGTTGACGCTTATGCGTTCCTCACCGTCCTTTGGCCAGTCGAGGAGCTTTGTGGGAACCTTGACTCGCCACTCCTCGAAGTCGATGTTGGGGTTCGGCTTGTTGAAGTTGATGTTTGGGGGGATCTTGCCGTGTTCGAGAACGAGGACGCCCTTGATGAGGCCGGCAATTCCAGCTGCACCTTCGAGATGGCCGATGTTGGGCTTCACGGAGCCGACATATATGGGATCTTGGGCACTTCGACCAACACCGAACGTCTCGGAAATGGCCGACAGCTCTCGCCAGTCTCCAGCTTGCGTGCCGGTGCCGTGGCACTCGACGTAGGCAGTCTGGTCGAAGCTCAAGCCGGCCTCCCTGTACACGCCTTGGATGTTCTTCACCTGGGCCTCCTTGCTGGGGAGCGTGATGCCCGTGGTGCGGCCGTCTTGGTTGACGCGAGTGCCCCTGATGACGGCCCGGATGGTGTCGTTGTCACGGATGGCATCCGAGAGCCTCTTGAGGATGACGACTCCGATGCCCTCGCCTCGGCCGTACCCATTGGCGCGCTCGTCAAAGGTGAAGCACTTGCCATCGGGGCTGAGGAAGTTGAGAGCCGTCATGGGCATGATGGTGTTTGGGGTGAGGATCATACCAGCGCCGGCAGCGATGGCAAGACTGGCCTGTCCGTTGCGGAGGCTCTCGGCGGCCAGATGGACCGAGACGAGACTGCCACTGCAGCCCGTGTCGAGCGTCATGCTGGGACCGTGGAGGTCGAAGAAGTAGGAGATGCGGTTTGCCATGATGGCGATGCCGTTTCCGGTGGCGGCATATTGCGGCTGCCAGTCGGGATCTCGGAGACACACCTGTTCGTAATCCTTGACGAAGGATCCAACGTACACGGACACCTCCTTTCCATTGATGTCCTCGGCTCGGATGCCGGCGTTCTCGAGGGCCTCGTACGAAGCCTCGAGCAGAATTCGCTGCTGAGGGTCAATGGCCTTGGCGTCTTCGGCTGCCACGGAGAAGAAGGGGGCATCGAAAGCGGCAAAGTCCTCCTTGAGGAAATGAGCGCCACGGAACGAGATCTGCGAAGGGGGTTAGCAATCCGAGCGAGCTGGAGCAGGGGGTCTCGACTTACGCTTCCTTGACGGTCTCCGCCGGGGTGAAAGTAGCCGTCAATGTTGAGACGGTCTTTGGGAAACTGTGACCACTGAGACTCTCCCTTCTCGAGGACTTGCCATAGCTCCTCTGGCGAGGTAGCATTTCCGGGGAAACGGACGCCCATGCCAATGACGGCGATGTCGTCCTTGTGGGCGGCGGGGTGAATGCGTTCGCTCATTTTGTCGGTGATAAGACAAGAGTTGCGTTTGGGTGGTGTGAGTGTTTATGGAGTTGATGGTGTTGAGTTTATGGCGGTTATATCGTTGAGTGAGTTGTGAGTTGCCCTTTTTCTCGAGCGGCGGATACTCAAGAAGTTGAAACCGAATGGATTGATGAGAGCAACACCCTAAGAGAGGGCGATCGCGGTGAGAGTCTTATAGGTGAATCAGGCAAGATTCAGCTGCGGTGTGGCGGTTGCCGTTCGACGACTCAACAATGCCCACAACAACAGCTTGAAAGCGGGATAAGAGAAAGCGATTCGACTACGGGGCATGGCCTTTTTGGGCTCACCGTTCATCGAACACGGCACATGGGATTGAAGCTGAAGGACGGGCTCAACAAGGACTCATGATGGCGGTTTGGCGGGACATGGCTCAACAAAGACTCGACTCGAAAGGCGGCGTCGGAACAGTCCAGCGAGCTCCTTTCTATACGGAGAAGCGGACGTCTTGGTTCATGTCGGCTCCGCACCTTCTCTCTCGCTTGGACGAGGCGCATGAGTATTGAAAGGACTTGTTGGTGTGGTGGTATCTTTGTGGATGCCTCGCCGCGGATTATTGACGCATGAGCGGGAACTAGACGTTTTGGAGGAGTCCAATGAGTCTCGAGGTGCGTCAAACTCGGTCGAATCCTTCTCTTCCTCTTCGTCTCTTTCGGCAGAGGCCAGGGCTCATCTAGGCCTGGATGGACGAGGTCCGGCCTTGTTTGATTCGTGTTTGCTCCATCTGGCATCTGAGCCGGCTTCGACCTGGGATCAGCCACCGAGTTTGAGACATGGGGCGGAGGAAATAAGGCTGGACGGCCGTGGTTCTTATCTTGGCGCCGTCACAGAGAGGTTCACGAGGAGGGGAGAGAAGGATGGGAGGGAAGAAAGAGGCTGATGACGGAATGATCAACCAAGACATTCTATTGGGCATGGGCAATATGGACATGACGACGATGGGTGCTACTGACCGGCCCTTTGTCCACCTTCGAGATCATCTTGTCAGTCCTTCCTCGTCCTCGTCGGCTTTCAGGTTTCCCTTCTTTGTCCTTCACCAGGAACACGTCACGATAAAATATGCACGCACAATGGAGACGGCATCATTTCGCCACCGCTCCGACCAGAAAAAAACGAAAAAAGAAAGGAAGAGGTCCACTGGGTCAGCTGAAGCTTGCATCGATGGTGTTCTCCAGGACCAACACGGGACGGCAGAGGGCCCAATCGGGATTCCGGGCTGAAGATTCGATGCCGCGTCCGGACTGCCCGGGAGGATTTGCCGGAGAGTCATCCCGCCGGAGTGTTGTTTGCTTTGAGGGAGCGTTCAGGCTCTTCACGTGTCATGGCTTTACTCACGAGACTCTCACCAAGTCATAACTCGCCTCTGCCGTCTTCTGAAGGTACCAGGACGCGGCCAGTCACACCAAGACGGGGGAACCTGCAGACCCCTAGACGAACACATCTTGATCAAGACGTGGAGGCAAAAAAAAAAAA
>JAMQMW010000187.1:0-49960 GCA_024115155.1 Thelonectria blattea
GCTTATGACTAGGACCTTCTACCCACAAGTACACCCTGCGAGAGGACTGCTCACAGGCATTCGTTAAATTCGTCCCAGGCCAACAGCCTCACCAGCGCCTTCCAGTCCTGTCCACTTCTCCTGGCACCGGCCAGGTCCATCTCTCCATCCATCCAATGGTCAGGAAGCAGGTCCTGCACTCGGCTCGGCTCTTGCCCATCTTGAAAGGTAGACGCCATCATGAAGCCGCGGCGAGTTCCACAACTGGAAAATAAAAGGTCGGGTCCATCCGCAAGGTCGGGGCACATAGGGCCTTAAAGGCCCTAATCAGCTCAAAATGCTGTCTTCATCGAGCGGGGGGTTCTCGTCGCTTACTCAACGGCAATAAGGTCCACGGGAGGTTTCAACACGTAACAACAGGAAACTTGATATAGGACCGTAACGACATGGCTTGTGGCTGTGTCAATGTGTATTTATACCTCAGTAGAACCGGCCGCCCATCTTAACTAAGTACTAAGAGGCCAAGCCAGGCCATCGAAGCAACTCCGCAGATGCCTTCAGCCGAAGCGTTCTGTCTCCTGGTCGGTCCACACAGGTTCCCAAACCGTGGCAGCGTGCACTGCTACGAAGTCCCCGCCGAGGGCGACCGCATCCGACTTGTTTGCGAGTGGGGACCAGGAACTCCAGCAGCTCGGTGGAGGGCTCTGGGTGAGTTTTGGTTTCCCCAGGATGCCACGTGTCGTTCGAGACTAGTTGTAGTCGAGGATATCTCCCCCGGGCTGATCGACATCCTCGGCGGCATCCTGAGATTGAATCCCCTCGTCTTCATCCAGCACCTCCAAGGATCAGGGGCTACGGAAGACTCTCCAGAAGCCACGAGCCATACCGCAGAGGCTACTTGCATTGACTCCTTCCTGGAAAACTAAGTCTTCTCGGCCAAGTGGTACCGTCCTATGCGGAGAACGCTCAAAGCCTACCAGAAGCAAGGCGAGAACGTCGTCATGATGCCGCCAGGAAAACAAGACGAGGATGGGCCTGAACTAACGACATTGGATCTTATGAACATGCTCGAGGCGCAGGCGCACGAGGTAAAAGCGACAAACATATTCAAGAAGCGTGGAATATAAGAACACCCTCCCGCTTGGGCGAAGGTGGTACCATCAGCGTTCAGGCGGCGTGGGAAGAGAAGGCGACCGTCTATCGCGATCACCGGGATGGGGTGGAATATAGTAGGTCGCCGTCAGTTCCATAACTATCTGTTCAGATAACCCGATTCATAGCTGACCTTGTCAACTTCATATTCAAGTCGTCATCTTGACCGACTCGTTACCACAACTCTGGACTTCCACATGGAGTTCCCGCACCACGCCGCCCCATCTTCCGTTCAAGTCTACATCCGCGCGGTGGACGTACAGCGATAGGTGGTCGTTCTCGATGCTCGGGCTTCCGTACCCGAACGGACCTCGGACTGCCCGCATCGACATGCTCAGCTGGATGACGAATCGGTGCAATAATGACTGGGTTAGCGGTAACGAGGTGCGGGACTTCAGTCTTGCTATGGCGAACCCCCTCGAAGCATTATTCATGATCATCTTCCTCGACACCATGACACTCTTGGAACTGCTAGACAGCACTCTTCAAGAAATCAGGCTCGCGTCAACCAACGAGTCCCAGATCCGGAGCCACATTGACATCTGGAAGGCCGTACTGATCGACGCCCAAGTCCGACTGCCCAGCCTGCTCGCCACCATCACGAATTTCCCCCTCGACGCGCCGTTTCAGGGCCGTCCACTCACACATGCCTCGCCGAGAGCCCCTTGCGATCCGGCCTCTCGGGCCCTAGCTCGGCTCACGGCCACCATGACTAACACAGACGAGGTCCTCGCGGCGCTCCGGGCCGAGTTGGCCAACCTGGAGTCGCGCAAGCAGCTCGGAGAATCGGAGAACGTCACCAAGCTCACTGAGCTCGCCTTCATCTTTGTGCCCCTATCCTTTGTCGCCAGCACCTTCAGCATGCAGATCCAGGAGCTGCAGACGCCGGCACCGCTGCACTCTTTCATCATCGCCGCCGTCGTGGCCATCTCGCTAGCCTATGGCATCCGCCTCTTTGTCGATAGTACCGTCATAGGCCGCGTCTCTCGTCGGGTGAAGCTAGGCATCCGAAGATTCAACTCCGTGCCGCCCGGCGAGCCGACTCCGGCTCGGGCTTACTTCAAATTCTTCATTCACTCCTTTCTCGACCATCCGTTGTCGACCGGAAGCATCTGCCTCGCTGGGCTTGTCGCTGTCGCCTGGCTCTGGATCGCCCGCCAACGGCTAGACAATGCCTTCAAAGGCGTCATCACTATTGTGGCTATCGTTCTGCCGGTGATTCTGACGGCTACGCCCGTGCAATATGAAAGCATTGCGCGACTGTTGCGGTCGTGGGCGCCACGGGTGTATCCAGTCAGACGGAGTCGCGAATAAATCTAGATAGTACCAGATGATAAGGGCCTCGAGGCCTTGAGACCAAGGGGCGAGGTCGGCTTGAGGGACCGGAGCAGATATGTATTAGGCTGCGACAGGGCCAATAGCCGACGTCCTCTGTCAAGATCAGACTACATACAGCTATCATGTTATCATCCAGAATTGAAGTTAGGTCAAACAGTCACCTCAGCACTGAGGACCTTTATAATCAAATGTGATAGAAGCTTGCAGGAGGCTGTATTTGTGAAGACAAGACGCCGTCTCTCTCCCTAGTATCTCGTTCTATCTGTGGTCCACTGGTCGATAATCTATCTACATGAATTCCGAACCACCAAGGCCACTCCCGCCAATCTACACGAACTAGGTAAATAGCGAATGCTATTATGTCAAAGTCAAGAAACTCTTAAACAACCCCCTTCCATCATGCCTACACTGGAAAATCCATGACATCCTTAGACAGCACGCTTCTTCTTGCCACACTTAGCCAGGCACGAATCAACCTTGCTGGTAATCCCCTGGGGAAGAGCATGTCGGATCTTGTCAATATCCTCGCCGGCAATGGCCTTGCCAAACATGTTGGAAACGATGTCGTTCTCAAGGGCAAAGGCGCTGTTGGCGATGATGGTGGCTCCCATGTCCTCCGAGGCAAAGGCCGTGGCGATGACGGCCGGCTCGCAGTCCGGGTTAACCTGGGTGTGGTAGGCGCCCTGGTAGAAGACGGTCAATTGGCCGGGGCCGAGCTCGTTCTTGATGACGCGCTGCTTGTTGTTGCTGTCGAGAACTCCGGACTCGGGAACCATTTCGGTGTAGATGCGGCCCGAGATGACGGCCTGCAGCTCGGCACCTCGGGGGTGCAGGTGCACGACAACCATGTTGCAAGCTATCCTAGGTTAGCTCGTCTTCGTTTTAAGGATGGATCTTCGGGATCTCACCATCAATCTTGCCAATGTTCAGACTGGCTCCAGTGCCAACGAGGGCGGGGAACGTCTTTGCGTTGGCAACGCTGGTCGCGTTGTTGAAGTCGTAGACGAAATCCTTGTCATTTGGAAGAAGCTTGAAGTAGTCGATGGAGCTGCGAGTTGTTAGAAAACATGGTTGGTCATTCTGAGCTTGCGAGACTTACGTGTCTGCCAGTCGCAGCTGGGCGGTCAAGCTGAGGTCGGAGGCAGAGCGTCCAACGTGAGGAGCTGCTGCTCCGAGGGAAGGGAAAGCCAGAACGGCAGCGGCAGTCGCAGCGGTGAGAATGGTGTTGGAAAGCATCTTGATGGATTTGGAGGTTGAGATGTGAACCTGAGTGGGCAGAGGAGGTTGGTGATGGCTGAGCTGCTTGAGAAGGCGTGATGAGTGAATCGATAGAGACCACGGCATCGATCCCTTATATAGTCAGATAGGTCACCTCTGGGTCTCAAGGAAGTCTTGGAGATGACTTCGAATATGTTACCTCCTTACTCAGCCCCGAATCCTACGCTGTAGTCTCGTAAACGGTTGAATTCAGATCGTCATCAAGGGGGGCTCATTTTCTGTGCCATAACTCACTCAGTGCACCCTCACGGCCTGATCCGAACAAGCTTAATCCATCCCCAGACGCTTGCAATTAAAGTGCGGCTCGTTTTTAGCCATTTTCGGCGAATAGTTTTACGCCACGGGAGTAGGGAGGGAGGGACGGGATCAACATCGCGGGGAAGCCTAGAGTCGGTAGGGCAGATCCAAGTGTGGGTAAGGCCTCCAACGCGAGGTCCGATATAGGCACGGAGCCCTCGAGATGGGTCGTCATGCAACATTTGAGAATACGCAGTCCGGTGATGACGCCGGTGAGCCGTTGGCGTATTATCGGCCCCGACTGGCGTATTCTCGAGGCTCGTGCCGCAGCGTATCGGCGTATTCGCCGCCCCTGGATATTGCCTAAATCAACCCCCTCTAGGTATACTGTACCCCGTACTCCGTATAAGCAGGACTTTCTCTTAGGAGTGGAACTCTGATGAGGATCAAATCCATGTTACGCCGAGTTACTCTCCAGACTATACGTTCACCGGAGAATCAGCATTCAACCGTGATGGGAGATGGCAACTTGAAGAGTTTGGAATTATCTGACATCACGAACATACCACAAACTCATTGCTGACGGGTCAACTGATTAGAAGATGAGAAAACATGTCAATTTGCGGTATTCGGTCATTGATGCATCTGTATGTATCTATTTGTCATGAGCACATTCAAATTCTATAAAGTCTATAGAGTTGCCAACGACAGAAACACTCTTCATCCGACCATTCAGAGAGAACACCAGCCACAAGCATCATGATCTCCTCTACTCTCGGCCGAGCCGCCGTCCTGGTGGCCGCCACTACTTCCCAAGTCTTTGCCCAATTCACCTTCCCCAACACCACCACCTGCATGAAGGACTGCCAGCAGAACGCTGTGGACGCTGCCAACTGGATCATGGAGCAGCAGTCGGACCCCGAGTTCAGCTTCTACGACGTCCCCTCCAAGTTCTCGAGCAAGCTCGCTCCCGGTACGGTCCTCACCGTCGAAGCCGACACGAACCTCACCAACTACGTCGTTCCCGGCGGCTTGACCATGTCCCGCATCATCTACACCACCGAGGACCTCAACGGCACCGTGTTCCCGGCTTCGGCCTACGTGCTCTGGCCGTACAGCCTGCTGTCCTCCAAGTCGACTAACATTCCCATGGTGGCGTGGGCCCACGGAACTACCGGGACCTTTAAGCCGTGCACTCCCAGCAGCTACCGCGCTCTGCAGTACCACTTCCAAGTCCCGTTTGCCCTCGCCCTCCAGGGTATCGCCGTGGTGGCTCCCGATTACGCCGGACTTGGTGTCTCCGAGCTACCGTCCGGGGAAACCATTCCGCACCCGTGGGTGACGGCGCCGGCACACGCCAAGGACCTGGCGCACGCCATCACCGCGGCCCGATCGGCGTTTCCGGACATGTTGAGCCCTGACGGAGCTTTTGTTGCCATGGGTCATTCCCAGGGCGGCGGTGCCTCTGTAAGTGCCCAACACGGTTCCTTATGAATTCCATCGTACTGACAATATGCAGTGGGCATTTGCCGAACGTCAAGCCGAGAAACCGCTGAAGGGTTACAAAGGCACCGTCACCCTCGCTCCCGTCACCAGAATCCTCGACGACCTTTCCTACTTCCTGGGCAAGGGCATCCCCGCCGCCATCCTGTACGCCCAGGGAGCCGTCATCGATTCCATCTCCAAGACGTACCCGAGCTACAACTATTCCGGCCTAACCGACGAATCCTACGACCGCTGGCACAACGTCCTGGCCAGGGTCGAAGGCTGCTTCCCCGTTCTCTTCAAGGTCTTCGGCGACATCAACCCAACCGAGATCTCGAAGCCGAACTGGTACAACGATTCGCTGGTTCAGACGTGGGCTGACCGTGTTCAAGCCGGACGCAAGCCCGTGGCTGGACCTCTTCTTGTCCTCAATGGAGACGACGACAATGTTGTCCGTCCCCAGGGAGTTGATGCTACTGTCGATGACACTTGCAGCTTGATTAAGAAGTCTGGGTCCAAGACTAGCATTGAGCACGTCACTTACACGGCCATGGATCACTTTTCCGTGATTCAAGCAAGTCAGTCGAAGTGGATGGGATGGATCAAGGATCGGCTTGCCGGGAAGGCGGTTAGCAGCAAGGGATGCACCTCTTCGGTAACGACTGGGATGAGGACGGACTTTACTGTCAAGTCGTCTACGCCGAACTTTTTCTTGTCCTTCTTTGATGCAGACGAGAATTGGAAGTATGGCCTGTGAGGTGCTAACCTATAGTTACTGGTATTGTCTGAAGAATCACGTCCTCTGATACTCTCCGCTCTGTTTTATAAATACTTATCTAGTAAATATTAAACAGTTAACATAATGCTGAATTTTCTTGTGGTACTGAGATGGTGGGTAGTGGCTGGTATCTGGGATGACTTCCTGGTGGTAAAAAGACAATAGCCTTAAACGCAATATTCATAAACAACAAAAAGAAAACTTCTAGGTCACAGTGGGGATCGAACCCACAATCTCCTGATTCGTAGTCAGACGCCTTGCCATTGGGCCATGCGACCTTGGATGTCTTGGAGTTTCTTATCGATTCCTATGCGGAGGGCGCAAAGGAGCGAGTGTGATGGCTTCATTGTTTCGACGGATATTCTGCCTCTCTTCAAAATGTGCCTGAATGCAATGCTGCGCCCCAAAGTGTGCACGCACCCCAGGATGAACTTCTCCGCAAAAGGCACACTTAAAGCTGATCTTGGCGAAAACTGTCTCACTCCCTGCTGTAGGGCGGTTACATACCCGTGTTTGATTGGCTGTTTGTTGAGGAATTGTTTCCGCCCTCCTCCGAGTCTGCCGCCAAGGCATTTTCTACGCAGGGGGTTCGATAAGGCGGCTTGAGGGGTTTTGCGATACATTCTTTGATGGGAGTTTGCCATGAATTTATCCCTATTCGCCTGGGAAACTCGTCTCATGGAACGATATGTATGGGGAGGAGATAGGTTCTAAACGTTCCTACTACTTATAGGGCTATATATCGTAGTAGCTTCAAACTTATTTTACACGACAACTCCCTCCAGATGGGATCTCCTTCAGCTGAGCTTGGCTTTGTTTCACCATCTGCAGCTTGGGGCACAGCCGCACGCCTTGTCCCATCTCTTCATTCCACATGCAGGGGTATCACATCATTCGCAATCCTTGACAAGGGTTTCCCTCGAAGAGTCTTGTGATGGGCGAGTTTATCCAGAGCTGTTGACAAGGAAAAACCCCTCATTGCGCCCACGAATCTCATCCCACCTCACTCTCACCAGTCCACCCGCTTCTAGCTGGCTACCCACCAGCCCTCCTCCAACCATGGCGCAGTCCTATTGGGATCCCGCGAACCTGCTCCAGGTCACCTTCAACCAGGATGATTCCTACGGCGAGATCCAATGCGTCGGCCTCGCCCGCAGCCAGCACAACAACCGCTGCAGATGGACCATCGAAGACCCCGACCGCGCCAAAGTCCGTCCGCTGCTCATCCAAATGTCCAAGACGAAGCCTGAGGCCATCACGCGCGACACGCTGCGCCGACTCGCCCTTCTTTGCCTCTGTCCGGATTACCACGCGCGACAAGTCAACGAAGTAGTGACTCGTTGGACCGCCGTCGTCGAAACAGCGGCGCAGCATCACAAGAACGTGATTGGCAGCGCTCCAGCCTCTCTGACAAACGGCAACGCTGGCCTTGAGGCGCTTCTCGCGGATGCCAGAGCGAAACTTACCGTTGCTCAGCAAGACCTGCAAGAGCAAAAAACGTCTGCGGCCCAATTCGCGGCGCGGACAATGGCGAGCACGAACAAGTTGAGGGCGGAAGCGATCTCTTGGAAGGAGCAATTCGAAAGAGCCGAAGCCGATAAAAGAACACAAGCAATGACCATTTCGCAGCTTCAAAAGTCCCTTCGCGAGATCGAGCAAGGTCTTAGGGAAGCCAAGTCCTTCGCCATGGGAAACGCGGATCAGGTGCAGGCCCCCGGCGCGCCTCGAGAGGAAAAGCACAACGAGAGCGAGGCCGAAAAGGCCAAGCGAGCTACTCCCATTGCCAGTCTCGGGGAGCAAATCAAATCCCTGGGAGAGTCGCTCCAGGCCCAAAAGGCCTCGGCCGCCCGTCTCGCCAAGACCCACGACGAGCTTCAGATCGAAGCCAATAGTGCCGCTTATGCCTTGGAGCAGTTGAGGGATGAACACGATTTGCTCAAGGAGCTGTTGAAGGAGAATGATGCTGAACACAAAGGTCAGATGAGGGTTCTTCAGCATAAGCTCGACGAGGCGACGGCTCAATTGGCAACATCGCAAGAGGATACTGCGGTAGCTGAAGGGGCTATTCTTGAGCTGGAGCAGACCCTGGATGTCAACATGGAGCAAGTCCAGTCTCTTAGAGGCGAGCTTGCCGAGGCAGCTGCCCAATTGAAGACGTCTCGAGAAGAAAGAGAGCAACAGGACGCACTGATTTTGGAGTTGAGGGAATCCACCCAAGCGACTCATCGTGAAGAGATCGAGTCCCTCCAGATAAGGCTCGACGAAACGCAAGCGGAGCACGAACATGATCAAGCGACCATCTCTGAGCTGGAGGAATCCAATCATTATTTACGTGAGAGCAATGAGAAGAGTGTGGCCGAAGGCAACACCAACAAGGAGGAGCTGGACGCTCTGCGCAAGACGGAGAGCGAGTTGAACGCGGCACTCCTGGCTCTGCAATCTCAACGAGACGAGGCGCGCAAGGCGCTCCAAGGCGCCAGGGTCGAAGGGGAGGAGGAACTGGATGCTCTGCGAAAGAAGGAGATGGACGCGGAGACTGTGCGCCTGGGTCTTCAATCTGAACGAGACGAAGCGCGCAAGGAGAGCCGAGACCTCAGGGCCAAGGTGGAAAGCTCCGACAAGAACATGGTGGCTGTGAACGAAGGCCTCGACAAACTGAAGCTCGAATTCACAAAGTCGGAGAAGATGGCTGAGAACTTGACCGCTGAGATTGACTCGAGAGATCGCTCCCTCGAACAAGCCCAAACAGAGCTGGAGCGGGAGCGCGCCCGCGCCAAACAACTCGAGGCGGCCGTTTCCGAACTCAAGAACCAACGATCCTCGACGAACGTTAGCGAAGCGTCGAGGGCAGAGCTCGATGCCAAGGATCGAGCTCTGCGCCAGCACCAGTCGGACTTGGAGCATCAACGACAGCGCGTCGCGGAGCTCGAGCGGCAGGTGACGGACCTGGAGGCTTCCGGGGCGAGTTTGAGGGAGAACATCGCCGCGTGTTGGCTGCACGGCATCGGGACTTTGTTCAGTCGTCGGGGGAAGCGGGCGCGGGCGAAGAAGGCTGAGGGGATTGCTGTTAGTCTCGCTGCGGCTTGAGGATTGGGATGACTTGATGGATATTGTATACTAGTGGATTGTTCTTTGGGTATTTGGGATGTAGTGCTTTTGATATCAACTTGGCTTGTTTTGTTGTATGTTTTGGGTTCCATGTCAAAACTGAGTTGGGAGGCGCAGGTTGGGAAGAACAGTGCAGATTCCAACTCCAAGAACCAACAATGAGGCTCAAAATGCCATCTATTGACCGGAGGGTGTCTGCATGAAACGATAATTTACTGAGAGTCAGCTTAGTGGAGTCACGGCATTTTTCCTGCATCAATACGGAGCAGTATTCGTCATCCAAAGTTGCCTTACTCCCTCACTGCCTTGCTGCCTCTTGAGGCCCGCCCTCCATAACAGAGGGTCACTACGGATAACACATGGAAGGAATTAAGCACTCAGCTTCGTGGGGTAGACAAGGGAGCACAGTCGGAGCCTTGTCTCCTTGGACGGTCCGTGAGTCACCTCTTGGTAACCATTTGTCACTCTCCCCGCCTTCTGGTCGCCTGGTAGGCTCGCAAATACTTGCCTGTCAACAAGCTCTGTCCGAATTTCACCGAGTCCAGTCCGGGGTCAACTGGAGCCTTCAGACCAGACCGACCAATTGAAGATGGGCACAATCCAGCCCTTCCCGAGTTTTTATTGCGGCTGATATCTGACACTGTTTTGTTACCTTGCCTCGTCTGTCAACCTGGTCGGATCCTACACAACCCCAACTTCTCGCCCCTCCAACAAAGGCGTCAAGCTAGCCTGCTCATGCACCAAGACGACTCCGACTCCTGTAGGACTATTTTGGGACCGGCAGGCAACCTTCCACTCAAAAATGCCACCCACCACCGCACCCGACCTTCCACTCGCCATTGAAACTCCCATGCAGGAGGACGGGATTCGATTCCTTGAATAAGGCTGGGCGCTAAAGCACCTCCGCCCACAGCCCCCTCGCCGCAATTGCGACCTGGAGCCCAGCAGATCCTTTCCCCCTTCTGGAGGACCCCGAGACAACATCCATATTCCCAGCGGCAACGGGGGGTTGATTGGGTCTCTTGGGGTCTGGAGAACAGGCTCTTGGCCCCCAACTGTCGACCGAAACAGAAGGATGCCCGATCTCACGCACTCATGCAAGCCTCAACTGAGAGAAGTGGTTCGTGGGAAGGCGCTGTTGGCTCTAATTCTCTCGGCACTATCGGCTGTAGGAAAAAAAAAAGAAGCTTGTGGCACAGTGACAGGCATTTGATGCAGGTGTTGATAATACCGGCGGAGTAAGTTGGGGGCCGCGGACCATGCTGGAATGAATGATGGACTTGGTTATATATACTGGATGGTACTGGCCAGGTAGGGCCTTACTGCGAGCAAATTCTTTTCTCGACTTGGATTTCAATTACTTAATCGAAAAGGCACTCCGTTACTAATAAACCCGAAAGACTTTTGGTCGCGGTCGACTCTGTCGTTGACTCGTTGGAATCGTTCTCCAATTCAACTATCCACAACCACTCCCCAGAACATCACAGTAAGTACCCTTCCAGTTGGAATCTCCTCAACAAAACATATCACCAACACAAACCAGTCCAATGCCCACCCACAAGAAACCAACCGGCCCCCCAGGCCGCCCAAACCACCCCCCAGGCCACGCCCAACGTCCCTCCGGACAACACCGACCAGGCCAACCTCCCCATCGCCCACCACAAGCCGTCACTCGTCCCGGCGTGGTTGCCTCTCCGCCCGGTCGGAACCAAGGGATGCAAATGGCCAACCTCCAACGCGTACAACAGGCAGCGTTCGCCCAAGGTCAGAGGCAAGGACAAAGGCAAGGCCAGAGGCAGGGTCAAGCCCAGGGGTTCAAGGCTGGGCAGCGGCAAGGGCAGAGGGCGGGAGTCAAGGCGGGGTCGAGCCAGGGACTTCGGCAGGGGCAGCATCAGGGATTCAAGAGCGGGCAACAGGCTGGGCATAAACAGGGCTTTGCCCAGGGCCAGAGTTCTGGGCATAAGAGCGGCTTTGCCAGCGGACAGCGAGCCGGCGGCGGTCATCACGGTGGTAGTCACGGTGGTAGTCACGGCGGTAGTCACGGCGGTGGACATGGTGGTGGCCACAGCGGTGCAAAGATTGGAGCGGCCGTGGCGGGGGGAGCTATCGTGGGTGGTGGTGCTGCCGTGTTAATCTCCAACACGTATAACAACGAGTATACCAGCAACGAGTACAACAGCGAGTACAACAACAGCGAGTACACCAACAACGAATACACTAGCAACGAATACACCAATAACGAGTACAACATCAACCAGGGGAGCGACAGCGATCAAGGTAGCAACGGCGGAAGCGACAACGGAAACTACTACTACGACAATAACGACGACGGCAACTACAGCGACCAATACGACGACAACGACTACAACGGAGATCAGTACGGAGGATGGGACTCGAACAACGGGCCGGTTCCTCAGGACGACTGGAACGACAATCAAGGATACGTGCCCCAGGCTCCCATGGACTCGGGCGGGGGCGGTGACGAGCCGGGCTGCTGCGATGACTGTGGCTGTGGCGATTGTTGTTGTGACGATTGCAATTGCGATTGCGACTGCTGCAACGATTGTGATTGCTGTGGTGGTGATGGTGGGTGTTGCGGTGATGGCAGTTGCTGCTGCTGCGGCGATGATGATAAGGATGGAGGGTGCTGTTAGTTGGTGAATGACTTATTTTGTATCAGGAATCGTGTTTTATTGGGATGGTGTTGTGCCTAAATAGATGTTGTTTTATAGGGCATGTACGAATAAGAAGATCAATCAGAGGTCTGGTCGTGGAGTTTATGGCGGTGGAAGCATTTGAGGCGTGGAGGGGATTATTTTGCTGTGTTCTCTGCACAGTGTCTTCGGGTTTTAGGACTATAGTTCAAAAGGCCCTTCAAGATAGCGATGAGAAGGGGTTTAGTAGATTGCTTCATAAGACTGGCCACGGCGTGAATATGACGAGATGAATAAAGAGTTAAGAATAAGAATTAATATGTATGCGACGGGACGTGCAACCTTAAATCCAACGTTATTTTTCCTATCGCGAGATGCAGATGCACGTCCCTTCATTACGACACTGGAGATGCCAGCAGTAGCAAGTTCACCGGTCGTATCGATTTTCTTGGAAAGAAATCTTGGCTTCTCATGGCGAAGCTGAGCCGCAGCCATCACGTGTAGAGCGCAGAATTCCCCGCATTCCAGCACCGCCCGCCTCCAGCTGAGATGCCAGTTGCGCCGTTATCTCACCCACCAATTCCACCTCCCACCCCCAACTTCCAAGTCGGGAGTCTACGTCTCTCCTATGGACGACGTCATATCCCACCTGGTTCGAGACTGGAAACTCGACGGCACCGTCGTCGGCGACGGCTTCACTACGCAGACCAAGCACGTCTCCGATCCCGCGGCCGGACAGTGGAGGACACCCGTCGAGGAGCGCTGGGAGCGCACTAAGAAACTGGGTCGCGGCACCTTTGGCGTCGTATGGCTGGAAAACTGCACCGCCGGGCCTCAAGTTGGCCGGGCGCGAGCCGTCAAGGAGATTCAGACGAGGTTCGGGGCTTCTTCCGTGGAGCCTGCCGTCTTGTCGAGGGAGCTTCTCGCCATTATTAAATTTTCTCACGAACGGGTATGATGCTTAGATTTCTGTACATTGTATTTTCGCTGTCGGTTACTTACATGCTTGCTTAGTATCGGGGCTCTTTTGTTCAGTCATTCGGCTGGTACGACGCTCCGGATTCCATCTTCATCACCATGGAGTATCTGCCCTTGGGTGACTTGGAGTCCTATCTCAGAAAGCCTCTCCCGGAGTCTCAGGCCAAGTCAATCGTTCTGCAGATTTTGCAAGGGCTGGAGTTTATGCACGAGAGCCAATTTGCCCACCGCGACATGAAGCCTGGCGTGAGTCTTCTTTGGTCATTATGCCACCCATTCTCCATCCCACCAGATCTGATTTACTCACGTAAAATCACACATAGAATATCCTCGTCAAGCACAAAGGACCCAACTGGTGGGTAAAGGTCTCCGACTTTGGCGCCACCAAGCAGATCGAATCGACAGCTCTACGCACGCAAATCGGCACCGAACCATATCTCGCCCCCGAGATTCGAGGCATCTACGCCCCGTCCGATCTCGACCTCGAACCCAGCCAGACCTACTCCCTCGCCGTTGACATCTGGTCCGTCGGCGCCATCGCCTTTAGAATCGCCGCCGGTCGCGTCCCGTTCCCGCCAAACTCGCGAGAACTGTACCGCTACGTCGTCGTCGGCGGCCCGTTTCCGAGCCACGACTCGCTGAGCGCCGAGTGCGTCAACTTCATCACTTCGGCCATGAGTCCGTCACCGAGTCGTCGTCCAACGGCAAAGGAGGCCATGAGGAGTTCCTGGGTCAGGGCTGCCGTGGTCGAAGGTTTCTACCCAAAGGTTCCGGACCCAGAACCAAGCACGATACGTTCGACTTCGGCACCCACCGTGCGAGTCTCTAGGGACAGCGAGAAGGCATCTGGGCGTTGGTCAACGTTTAGTAGCCCACCGCCCGTCGATTCCGAGAAATTCAGTAGCCCGCCGCCCGTCGTTGACGAGAAGCCACGAGATACAGTGACTCGCCTACTGTCAATGTCACCCGTCAATGACAAGCCCGTCAAGCCGAACCCGGTACCCGCAGACACAGCTTCGATACCAAAAATTCGACATGTCGCAGCCGGAACCCCTAGTGCGGGGAAATCCAGAGACGGCTTTGTCCTTGTGCTGCTGAGCGATGTCTTCCCGGGTGCCACCCCAAGCGTGGTTTCGTTTTCGCCTGACGGGGCAAGATTCGCTGTGACTTCTCACGAGGGGGCTTACATCTGGGACACTGGCAGGTCGCGAAAGCACTTCCACCTGACCAATGGTCAGAGCCTCAAGCCCGTCGAAACACCCATCCGTCAACTCGTCTTCATGGACAACGGTAGACAGCTCATCACGAACCACAGAAGCCGACGCCTAGTCACCTGGGAACTGGACGATGCAGACCGCTTCAGGCGCTCCTTTGACCACAATTATATCAAGCTCGGAACCGGTCGGCGTGAAACCTGTCTCTGCCCGCAAGGGAGCTCTTTCATCACAATTATCGCCGACGACCAGGACCCGGGACAGGAAACGGTCGTTTGGAAAATCAACGCCGAAGGCCGCTTCCAGCACGAACAGACGGAGCACGCCATGACATTTCGCGGTGCTACCTTGATTGCGTGCTCGCCCGATGGGAAGTGGTTTGCCGTCTGTGAAAGGGAGGGTATACGCTTTTACAGACGAGACACGTGCAACGACCAGCAAGGCGATGGATTTCAGTTTATCAACTACACGTTCAAACCACCGCACGCGGTCACACCACATGCACCGGGGTCCATCCCGCAAAAACCCTTGGCCAAGTTCTCGCCCAACGGTCGATGGTTTATCCACGAGCGGGAGACCTTGTTCTGGCGAAACAGCAAGGGAAAGTGGACCAGAATCGGCCTATATATCTCCCCGTTTGACGCGATCAAGTCGGCTGCTTTCTCGCCCGACAGCCAAACGCTCGCCGTAGGGCTGGGTAACTACATCACCGTCTGGAAACTGGGCCAGGGGAATAGGTTTCTCCGGGGGCAGATGTTGAAATATGGTCATGAAGGGGAAAAGGCCCGTCATGCTCTGGCCCTTGAATTCTCTCCAAGTGGTCTGGTATTGGCATCGACGTTTGTTACGGATGTAGAGAAACCGTTCGAAAAGATGATAACGAGGCAAAGACTCGCCATTTGGGAGATGAGTAAACCTCTTGGCGACGATGAGTAGTATGGAGAGGCCGGGTACAGAATAGAAACTTCAGTAAAACCCTGCAAGCTTAACAAGTCGTACCTTTAAAGTCCACGACTGCGATGATGGTGACTGGCGAAAGCATTTTCGGAAGCGGGTGAAGAGAAGGACAACGGTATAAAATTCCATATGAAGGTCCTAGACACTCAAGAGGCAGAAATTCTACGGGATAACAAGAGTAGTTGGTTGATATTTGCCAGATTTCCTATCCAGATTCTGCTATGTATAACGTGTTAAGCTTGGCGTCAATGGCCGTTCTGATGAAGGTATTTTCAGACCATCCAAGACTCCAAGGCTAGACTGCGCTTTCAAAGTGATATTTCATTAAGGCGAGAAAGAACCTGATAATGAAGTGTCAGCGGTGTCAAACTTCAAAGAACGCCAGAGGCCACGTACCTTTTCAATATACCTCACACCAACCAGTATACCATCGTCGTCCTTGAACTCTCGTTCGTCGCCAAAATCAATGTTATCGGGATCCAGGCATGTAAGGCACGTCTTCACAACCTTGTAGTACGTGTGCCCCATGTTCTGCGGCAGCCGATCCTCGCAAAGCCGCACCAAATACTCCTTCGAAGCCGCGAGGCTGGTCCTCCCAGACTGGCAATCCCTCGCAAAGTCGCTCAGCATCGGCGCCGTCACCGGCCGACCCTCGACGTCGTAGTGCACAAAGGAGTCCCAGAGGCCAATCTCCAACAGACACACGCCCAGGCTGTAAATGTCGTGCTGCATCACGTAGTCCTCGCGCGGGTTCAGGCCCTGTCGCTGGGGGTGCTGGTATAGGTTCTTCTCCCACTCGAAGAGCCCCTGGTGGTAGGTCCGGCCCTCGTCCTTGCGGAAGTTGTCGAAGCCGGCTAGGTACGAGGTTGGCGACATTCCGGGGAAGACCAGGACATTCTCCGGTCGAACACTCTTGTGCACGAAGCCGAATGTGTGGATGTAGGCAATCGACTTGGCTAGCTGGCGGGCAAAGACGAACCTATCCCCGAGGGTGACGGAGGAGTCTCTGGAGAGGAGTTTGCTCCTCAGGCTAGACATCTCCGACTCGTTATCGGGCGAGCGGAACACCATAGTGAACGAAGTCGTCTGCTGTCCCTCCGCATTCATAGTCACGCGTCTGACCACGCCCTTGCACGACAGCAGCCCAAACGTCTTATGGTCATCCACAGACAACTTGCTAGCCAGCTCCCTGACCTCCTTGGCCACGAGGTTAACGTTCGCCTTGACGGGACACTCGAGCGTCGTGAGGATCAAGTTCTGCGGCCCGGCCCTCGCGCTCATCCGCTGAGCCATCTTTGCGCTGCACAGCGGCGTCTCGTAGATGACCATGCTGTCCAGCTCGCGCGGCGGGAGGAACACGCCCGAGTCTGCGCGCTCGCTCCCGTGCCTCCTCCGAACGTCCCTGATCTTGAGCGCCGAGGAAAAGGGTGACGGCCCGGAGCTGCGGCCGCTGTGGGAGGTCAGGGCCACGTCGACTTTGGTGTTGGACATGCGGAGGAGGAGGTACCAGCTCGGGTCGGCCGTCGAGTGCCACGTGTCGAGCTCCTTCATGAGGTCGTCGATGCTGTCCTTGAAGAGGGCGTATTTCCAACGCATGGATTTCTTGCGAAACGCCCGAAACATGCCGGCGTCGTGCTCTTCTCTCATCTCAGACACGCTAAAGAGCTTTTACGTTAGGGAGACGAGTTTCGATCGTGTCACGCGTCCAGGAAGACTCACCTATTGAGCTTACTCCAAGCGATCCTGAGGTGGCTTTGCAGCTGCTCCGTCGTCCTGAGATTGATGCTGCGGTGGTACTCGTCCATCTCGCTGCTGATTTGCTTCATGAAATCGAGCTGCTTCTGCGTCTTGATCCAGCCCATCTCCAGGCGGATAGACCTCGCCTCGATCTCCTGGTCAGCATTGCGATAACTGTTGCACAGGGCGATGAGCTTCGAACCCCACCTGGAAAGAGGTCAGCTTGAGTCTTTATCTGACGAACGGGAGAACGGCTGAGTGTCACTCACTGGAAGCATAGATCCACAGTCCCAACAATAGCAAGGCCAAGTTCCGCCATGTTTAGAAACCGCAGCGAGAAGGAAAGAAGCCTTGGGTGGTCCAAGGAGGTTGAGGCGTCGAACTGCACTTTTATCGAGAGGCATGAACGCCCTTCACATTTGCGGCGAGGCGTCTTGGTGGGCTTTACGGCTGGTCTAGAGCATCAAAGCCACCGCCCCCGGCGCCTTCCTCTTCTTGGCAGGGGCTGGTGATGCAGATACGGGAATAAGGCAGCCCGAACATTTGGTTGGGGAATGGGAGACTCAGCCAGTGGGGGCCGGGCCGTAGAATGCCCTGTAAGGCTTTTGGAATGCCTGGAAAGCGCTTGAGACTTCAGCTGGGCTGTGTTGTTGAGCGTTGGGTGAGAGGTGGCTGTGCAGTTGGTGCCTGCGGTTTGGCCATCATGGAGGACAAAGGCACTCATTATGAGCGCGTCATCGTGCGGACCCCAACTATCGTCAGGAGGTGGCCGCAAAAAAGCAGTCTATTCTTCGTTTATCGTTGTTGAAGAAATGACCACGAGTGCTGGGATGAATTGATGCTTACCCTAGGCCTAGGTACCTAGGTATTCAACATAGGTAGGAGGCTTCGGAAGGAATCATCGCTTTGAAGGTTGCATGTGAGAGCAGATACAAATGCAAACACGTAAGCAGTCAACATATTATACATCCACAACGTCAGGCAGTTCGCAGCTCCCTTGGAAATGGCCAGACGGACCTTGGCAGCACTCCTTTTCCACCATTTAGACGCCATCATCCCACCTTCATCCCAACAATACACAGTGCCGCTCCGAACCGAACTAACCAACAACCAAAAGAGCTGACGTCGTTCTCATCGTTCCATCGCTCATCCAAACCACGTTGACTCCATTCAAACCATCTCCTTCGCGTGGTCTGCTCGGTTGCTCCAGTAGCTAATCTGGTTACTTGGCGGAAACGGATGTTCCACCAGTGAGAGGCGGGGATTTTCACGATTGGGTTCAGCCTGTATTCAGCTTTTGTGCGGGATATGCAATGGAAAGGCCAAGCATTCATCGCATTGGTGCTAATTAATGTCGCCGGCAGGGTTCTCCGCATGGGCGGAAGAGGAAGCGGAGATCATGGAGACGTCGACGAACCGTGTACTTTGTCTGTTGAAGGTGTTGGTAGGAACAGTGTGATGAGTATATAAGTCGGGGTAGTTCTGCTGAATAGAGGGTTATCCAGGACCGGGAACTCATCGACTGGTGACTTCATCTTGTCTGGTTATTATTCATCCCTGATACCTGATCATTGTCTTGTCAAGATGAAGCTCAACATCACTCTCCTCTTATACGCCTTTGTTGGCCTCACCTGCGCCTTCCCTTCGAGTTATCGAAAGGTTGCCACCTGGGGTCTCGAAGGCTACGCCAAAGACAACCCTATCGGCACCACAACCGGCGGCAAAGGTGGTCAAACCGTCGTGGTCACGACTGCCGATGAGCTCACAAGTGCTGTCGCTGGCACTAAGCCTAAGATTGTCAAGGTCAAGGGCGAGATTGTCCTGTCAGCTCGCGTCAGCGTCGGCTCCAACACGTCCATCATTGGAGTTGGTCCTTCTGCGCACATCACGGGTGCTGGGCTGAACATTTATAACGGCGACAACGTCATTGTGCAGAACCTGAAGATTAGCTACATTCTTGATAACGACTGCATCACTATCCGCAACAGCACTCGAGTCTGGATCGACCACAACGAGTTTGCCTCGGACATTTCCTACGGACCGGACTACTACGTAAGTTTCCTCCTCGTAGCTAACTCGGATTGGATATTAACTATTTCTCAGGACGGCCAAGTCGACATCATCCGCGCCTCAGACTGGATCACAGTCTCGTGGAACTACTTCCACGACCACTGGAAATCCTCCCTCATCGGAAACGACGACACTTTCCGCGACATTGATTTCGGCCACCTGCACGTCTCGTACCACCACAACTACTGGCGAAACGAGGGAACCCGCGGTCCGGCCGGGCGATTCGGCCACCAGCACATCTACAACAACCTCTACGAAGACTTCCTGTACCAGGCCATCCACAGCCGTTCCGACAACCAAGTCCTCGTCGAGGGAAACGTCTTCCGCGGCAACACGAGCGAGGCCCTGAGCACGTACGGCCTCGTGATTCCCATGGACTCGCCAAACACTTGCACGTGCGGCGACGAGGAGCTGGATGGGTATGCGAATCTGGGAGCGAGTATGTACCTCCGCAACTTGAAGTATTTCGACTCTAAGACTGACCTGACCTGCAGAAAACGACTGGGGCCCGGCCACTGTCAACATTACTCAAAAGGGAACATTTTACAAGGCCCCATACAAGTTCAAGCTGACGCCGTTGAAGCTTGTGGCGCAGGTTTGCAAGGCGGGTGCTGGAGTGGGAAAGATTTAGGGAAACAGCACGATGCTGTCTGGTGGCTTTGAAGAGGAATTGAGTGGAGATGCTGAGAGAGGATGCTCAATACCGGCTTGTAAGATATCTGACAGAAGGGAGAGCAGCAAGAATGAACGTCCCGTCACTCTGAGCCCCCCATATTCTCCCATTTGACCCTTTTCCAGTACTTATCCCGGGCTGGAGTTGGTCCAGCCTCCCGAGGAAGATCGTTGATAACCGCTATAACCCTTCTACTCCTGCCTTCCTAACAGGCCTTTTTCCCATTGGGCCTGCCCGACTTCCCTAGCCGACCCGACCGGATTGTTCAGATCCCATCCGCTCAGACCTGCCAGCGGCCTCGCGACCACTTATGGAGCCCTGTTTCCTTTTCCCATGTTGGTTTTCCCTGGCTTGTGTATTTTCCCTTCAAAATTGCTATTGCAGAACCTACCTAGTTAACTCTATAGGACCCCGTGACCTTCGAGTTAGTTCCGCTGTCTACATAAGCCGTATAGTCCTCGTCTCACAGCTATCAAAAAAGGCTAACCCCCCGAAGTCCCTACACTCTGACTCAAAGGTCCCGATACGATAGAACTCCCCCGGTTTCCTTGCCGGGTGTATCATAAGCCCATAAGCCAGTCGGTTGTGAGCAATATCAGTCTCCCCGCCGCTATCATCTCGACTTCCTTCTTCCACGTCTTGCTTGGTCGATCTGGAACCTGTTCCATCCCGGGAGCTTCCAGAGCGAGAATCGCCATCCGTTCCACCAGCTTCCCCTCTCTCCTTGTCGACTGAGAGGGATTCTTGAGAGAGATCATCCTGTTCCTCGCTCTCATTATCCAACGTCTCCTGGCGCCCCCGTAACATACTTCCAACAACCAAGAAGCTCACTGGTGCACATAACTCGTCCCTGTCGCCATGTCTCTCGAACAAGTCCTGATATCTGCAATCTACGTTAAAGTCCAGCAGGTACTGATTATCCACTTGCAATGCCTGCGATACCCAAGCCTCGAGCCAGGACCGCGGGACTCGAGTTAGGCGCCGCGATCCTGGGTAGACTCTGGCTGAAATATCTAGATACCCTCCTGTCAGCGCGCCGAATGGAGATTTCTCTCCGAGCGTCATGACTGTACCCAGGATGGTACATTCGGAACGGTTGCCCTGTGCTATGTGCGCTGGAAAAGCTGCAAAAGTGACCAGGGAAGCGTGGCTGGCCCAGCTCCATGATGGAGCTAAATACTGAGCAGGGATCTCAAAGCCGTCGATAAGGGCTCTGTAAGTGATAGAGTCTGCGTCGGGCGCTCGCCAGTGAACGCCGCGGTGAAGGTCATTCTCCCACAGGCCGGCCACGTATTTGTCTTGTAGTCTGTCCGCGAACTGGGCGGCAAAGCCTGCTATGGAAGGCAAAAGTTCGGTTGCTCGAGTAAATTCGGGTCTGTAGGTCGCAAGCTCGGATATGATATCCATGTACCATTGTTCGTACAGCCGACCGCGGTCTGCTCGGTGCAGTAAACTTCGGTCGAGCAGATTGATTCCGAATCCATATATTTGATGGTCTGTCATGGAGGACTCGATGTCAAGGCACCGGAAGTGAACGTTGGAAGGTCCAAAGAGAATCATACGAGTCGACGCCAGGCGTTCCTGGAACGTCCAGCCTCTAAGAAGCCAGTGTGAAGCAGGAATTTCGTCAGCGGCGCTTCGTAGATAGGACGGATGGTAGACGCAAAATTCTCCTTGCGCCAAGGGCGCATCCTGAGAGAAGTAGGTGAACACAGTCTTATCCCTCCTATCCACGAACCCTTCCTCACAATTGCTGGAGGCAAGTGCACCGATGGTGACGTAGGCGTTCCCATAGATCTTATCCATCTGAGTGCACTGATGATCCCAGTCCGGACCTATGTCTTGGATGATGCAGAGGGCATCTACCCAGAGGTAAGGGATAGATAGTGCTCTAGTCACCTCCACGGCGTCTCTGATCGCATGGGGTAGCTTACCGAGTGGTATCTCCTTCTGGTGTTGCAAAAGACTACCCGTCGTCGTTTTTAGCTGCCTTTCAGAGTGTGGTGGCGGACCCCAGCAATATGTCAGTGCCGTATACAACGGCAGATCGGTACCGATAGGTGGATGAAACTGTGTGCTGGTGGCATCCTTGGTGAGAACAAGAGAGAGTTTGTCTTGATCAACTCTGATCAGCCGATCAGGAACGAAGCCATCCTGCGCGCTTTCGTGACGATGAAGGAGACATGAGTGAATCTTTGATTTCATCCAGTCGACACGGTCAGGATCAAGATGGGTGGGAGGTTTTGCCAGGGCCAGTGCGGAGGATTGGGGGGCTTTGGTGGTCGAGGCAATGCTGCAGTCGACTTGAACAGGCAGGGAGTGGATCGAACCTTCAGAGGAAGGAGTTAGCCTCGGTGGTTCGGAACGAATGCCCTCGGTCCCATACCAGCATAGACTTTTAACCGAAGGCCTCTCAGCCGGCAACTGTCGTTGACGTCGGGACAAAGCACATAACACAGTGACAGCCTTATGTCCGTGGGGTCGTTTAGTCCTGGACTGAAAGAGTCGGATATACCTTGCCGCATTGACCATGAAAATATGGACCAGTAGACAATGGCGCAGATGGGACAGCTTGAATCGGCAAGTTTCTTGCACTGGGGAAAGTCCGACCACTGGTCGTGCAGCTCCCAGCCAAGGTCGATCTCCCACTCAGCTACCGATGGATCTGGCGGACGTGATTTCAGGAGAAATCCCACTTCCACTTCGTGAACTTTGCACTTGGCGCAGAGCGACGGGGGAGATGGAACGCTCATGGTGCCGTCAGATTGTCAGCTGAAGATGAAAAAGTTGAACTAGGCTGTGCAACTCGAATATGCAGGCTGCAATAAGTCATAAGCCACCCACGTGATAAACCTGCCAGTCGCTTCGATGAAGAGGTGAGGAGATAGATATTGGGGCAAATAGCGCACCTAGTTATGATGGCAAGGAGAAGCTCAGTATACCTACCTTATACTCATAGAGTGCTTCATTCTATGTCCACCGAGAACCGTTGGACGCACTTCCATGTGTTTTGCCGGTCAAGATTAGTTGCCTCAGCACCCACCCCACCAGGGAGGTATGACACGGTTTGGCGGGCTGAGATACAGTCATTTCAAGAGCTACGGATCAATGACGAGGGCTTATCGACTTCCATTCAATGGTCCAGTTCACGTGATCCTAAGTTTGCGGTCTCGGGCTTCAAAGATGGAGTGGTTCAGATCTGGCAAGTCGAGGCCGCAGTGCAGATTGCAAACAACCTTTCACCCCACATTCCACTCGGCTGGCGGCAGCGGCCTTATCACCCGATGCGAGATTAATAGCCACTGCAGACGATTTCGGCGAAGTGAGAGTTTGGAAGGTGACTCTCAGCTTGGACCTGTCGAATATGTCATCTTTTCGCCCGACTCCAAACCAGTCTTCGCCTTACGAACTCTTATTTCTAGTAGAGCTACTACCCACATACTCCTTGTCGGTGAGAGCACTTTCATCAACTTCCGACGATTGGTTCTCCAAGTGCGATTCTTATAGGCTGGCCTGCTACGGCTAAATGTGAAGGCGTTTAGACTCTTAACATCGACACAAAGACCGTACCCCTACCCTGAGGACTGGAACCATGCCGCTTCTCTGCTTTTTTGTGTAAATAGAATGTTATCTGAGGTGGAGTTTAACCAATGGAAGAAATTTAAATGCCTTGTAGTTATGCGAGTTTTTAAACTGAACATTAAACGCTCTCACTATGGACCTTATTTGGCAGAGTTGATTATTATGGCAATATATCGCAGGAAAAATAACGAATCGTTATACAAGGAATATAATTATCGGAGGGAAACGTGCTTAAGTATCTTGAAAGGCGGTAGCAGATTGGTCACTAAATACCCAAGTACCTTAGTAGGTCGTTTGGGTGTGATTCGCGCGGTCTCAAATGCCATCTCCCGTGCAAACAGAATAAAACATTGATGTTATTTCTTCTCTCCATCCCTCACGCCCCTCGCTTTCCACTCTAGCCTTTTCTCTCTAATCTTCACAAATACTTCTATTCATTTCATTTCGCACGCGTTGCCGCTTCTCAGCTTCCCAAGTCACCATGAGCCAGAAGAAGTCGAAGAAAGACAAACAACCGGGGATGCGAAGACTGAACCCGTCAGCAGAGGTCCCGTCCTCAAGGCTTTGCTTGAGACAGGCCAGTTCTCCGACTTCATTCTCGTGTCGCATGGCAAGGAATTTCACCTCCACAAGAACGTAGTCCTCGCCCAGTCCCCGGTCATGGCTGCCGCCTTGAACGGGAACTTCAAGGTCAGTTCGCCCTTGCTGACGCGATAACTTCATGACGAGGGGGTAACGAATGCTGATTTCAATCTCCAGGAGTCACTCACTGGTCGACTGCTCGTCGATGACTCATTCGCCCTCGAGACTGTCGAGCGCATGGTGACCTTCCTCTACACTGGGACATACCAGATACTCCGTCCTGCCAACGAGGCTACGGCCCCGAAGCCCATTGCTGCGTCTTCTACTGTCGCGACAGAACCGAAATCTCCATCTGCCTGTCAGTATTTTGTTTCCCTAACCATAAACTCTCTATCTCGAGTACATAGTGTGTCCAGTCTAACTTCTACAACTCTAGTTCTCTCCTCTATTTACGTCGACGAATCGACTAGTGGCGAGGAGGATGATGAAGACGAACCGACAGCCGACGAGGAGGAAGATGAAGCCGAATTGACAGCCGACGAGGAAGATGAAGATGAATCAATAGCCGACGACGTATACTTCTATTCGCTTACCAACCTCTCTCTTTCCAACATCGCTCGATACTACAATATCGAAGAGCTGGAAACACTTCAATTCACCAAGATGACTGAGCTCATTCGTCGAAAGGCGTGGTCGCCTCACCTCTTCGTTGAATTGGCCGTGAAGGTTTTGGACACGTCAGACGACCCGGAGTTGCTTAATTGCCTTACTGCAGCTACCGTCAATCATCTCCCAAAGCTCGCTGATGCAGGTGTCTTTCCCAAGTTGGAGAACCATGGAACCTTTCTCGCCGCAGTTCTCACCGCGAGCGGCCCAAAGGTCAAATTGATACACAAATACAAAGCAAACGCTGCCAAGGTTCAAAAAGAGCGGCGCGAAGTTGAGCGTTACTGCTTTGAGCTGGAGGAAAGGGGCTATTTGCTGCGCCGTTCGTTCCTCTGGGTTGGCCGCTTTTCTGTGATGTGATGAAGAAGGCTAATAGAATTATTATTCGAAGACCGTTTATTACATATCTATATTTAGGCGAGCAAACTAAAAGGAATATGATAAACCAAATTTCTTCGTCTCTTTACCGTCTAGTTCCCCCGTCCGTTCGTCTCCCGACTTACCTTCTTGATAACGGAAGCACCGTCGCTCATGCCTTTCTCGATTCCAGTCCCGAGAGAATTCCTTGCGGCAGATGCGGCATAGATACGGCATTTTCCTTGCTTCACCACTACACCCGTCAAGGCTTCGGTGTCTGTCGCGATGGCTGATGCTAGGGAACGACTTCTGGCAAGTTGGGCACCTGGCCTCGTTTTGACCTCGCACAGATTCACTGACCGCATCCTCAGCATCCCGCGATTCTGTTGAGAATCGCTCGACACTTTCATTTTGCCCACCTGTATCGGGATTTGTAGATTCGGGATCAGCGGTGTCATCCAATACGTTCTTCAGGACATCCCAGTCCCCGGGGAATGCCTCGTAAGGCCTCAATTCACAAGATGACCGTGAGCCGGTTCCAGAAGAAACATCCTTGGATTCAGAGTCTTCGGTCTCATCGGCTCCAGTTCCAGATATTGCGAATAGTGCCAGCTGTTCTTGGTGAGTAGCAACATGGCGCTTGAACTGGGAACAAGATACAACGATTTCATCCAGAGCGGACGAGTTAAAGAGCCCTTCCGCGGAGTTGATGCCCTGCATCTCCTTCCTCCGTTCCCGGCGAGCGATGTCCCAATCGTAGCAGAATGGGCAATCCGACGGTTTGAAGTGAGTAGGTGCTCGACGGCCAGTGTCTGCCAAGACAGAAAAGTCTTCATCACTGATGTTGGTAATATGGGCATTGGATATATGTCCTCGGAACTCCCTCTTGTCCCCGAACGGGCCGAGTTTGCACAGGGGACAAAGATACTGAGACCTATGCTCAACCAACTCGTGCTTGAACCAGGCCGTTCGGTCAGGAAAGATCTCCTTTTCGCATTCGTCGGAGTCACCCATGGTACAGACGTAAGCCTCGAGATCTCGATACGCATGTATTCGCCAGGCTTTCTCGCTCGGGAGCGTTTGGAGGACGCAACAAAAAGGACATTTGAATTCAGGCCCGGATTTCTGCAGGTCCTTCAGCCTGGGAAGAGATAGCGCGTCGTCTTTCTCAACAGTCGTCACCGCTCTGGTCATGGATAGAGTGTCATCCTCATTGTCCGGCTCTGCAAGATTCATGATGTCGTCCTCTAGGTCCTTCGTTAAGGCCAGTGATGTAGCCCCACTGACAATAATTAGTCTTTGTGTCATCTCGGTCCTGGTTGTCTGGCTCGGCCAGTCGTTCCTTGTGATTTTTGCAATAGCCGAGAAATTGTCGTCGTTGAGCAATTGCAGTCCCGAGGCGAGTCACTAGCATTCTTTTGTCGTCCCTCTCTCGAATCTTCGGAAACTTGTGGTCGACATGTTCGATGTCCCACGTGCTGGGCAGGGCTGGAGAGAGCTGCAATGCGCGTTGAAACCGATGCGTTGGGCTTGCATTTCGTACGAGAATACCGATTCGGAATAAAGAGATCAAAGTCTGAGATAGTTCTCGAAGAAGGGACTTGATAGGATCGAAATCATCTGGAACGTCGGAGAAATCGCTGGTTTGGCTGTCGGCATCGTTGCTCGGTTCTGAGCCTCGAACGCTTCCGCGGGGTCGGTAATGCCTTTGACTATCATTGTGTTAGTATAGATCCCAGATTCAACGTATGCTAGGTACGAGAAAAATGATGCACGACAACGAGCTATTGCTTAGATCTCAAAGTGGACTTACGGTCTTCCAGGGTCTCGAGGAGATCGTCAGGCAGGTCGCCAATGTGGTCCCTAATCTCCATCGCTCCAGCCAGTCGCTTTTCGAGCGAATATCGTGATGCAAGTGGATGGAGTGCTCCCATGTTTTCAGCCCAGAGCGTAAATCGATCCAAAGCATCGTCAACAATGGGCGAGGTGACTGCTTGGGGAGGCTCCTCGGGTTGGCTTCTGACGAAGTCGGCGATTGTCGTCAAAGTTGACTTTGCTCTTCTTGACTTGAAGCCAATGCCGCCTCCCGTTGTGACTGACATGATAGCCAACGTGAAGGGGAAAGCAGTCGAGGACGGAGATCGATACAGCGAGCCGGGGAGGTTTGGACAGGAAACAAAGAGGAATGGGAGAGCGAGGTGAAGGTTGGGCAATATCACGTCACGGTCATTGGTGCAAGAGCGATGAGGAAAGCTAATGTGCCTAGATCAAAGACGGGGTTCCTGCAACCATCTCTTTGATACCGCCCGTTCTACGGGGAGAATCACAGTGCAGGAATCTAATCCAAAATCTTTACGTCGATACAATCCTAATTATTAAATAATTTCCCGTATCCGAAACTTCATAGACATCCAGCTCTAACGAACAGTATCTATTTTCTTGTTGGGTAATCCAACCCCGATCCCTTGCAGCATGGCGCCCAATGCACATCCATCTGCATGCCCTACCCCGCAGTTTTGTCTGGGTAAGAAATCCTTCTGTCTCAAAGATGCGCCATTTCTTGCTAGTTGACTTGATATCGTGAGCATGTTTGGCTTCGAGGTAGCAGGCGTCGTCTTGGGGGTCCTTCCTCTGGTTATCGAGTTGGCAGATCGATGGAAAGAGGTATCGAGACGACTCGGTAAGTAGGACGGACTAACTCCCATCATCAAACAAGGTGCTAACCCCGTAATAGCATTCCTCCTGGACTTCAGAGACGAAATCAAGAAATGCCGACAGCTTGTGGGCTATCACGACTGCACGTTCAAGCAAAACTTGAAACAGCTTTTGCGACCGGTTTTCCACGACGACGAACAAGGACCCAATGGACACAAGTTGGGTTGATGCGGACACCAGAATAGAGTAGAGAACAGGTTGCGGGAGTCGTACGAGCCGTACATGGATACTCTAGCACGGTATCACGAACTGATGAGTCAACTAAAGGACCATCTAGGCGTGAATATTGCCACCATTGAGACACATCCCACCAACACTGTTCGTTCTCCACCGTTACTTTCCAGATGGGTTCTCGGCTGACATCTCTTTACTTCTAGAAGCCGGCAGAGTCCAAAGCCATCAAAATCTTCAGCCGGCAGTTCAGGCAACGCGCCTGGAAGCGAACACAAGAAAATGCAGAGGTTACAACTTTCAGGCTCTCTTTCGCGAACAGAGAAAACGAACGCAAGGAACTCCTTGGAGAGCTGGATACCTGCAATTCCCATCTTGCAACATTGCTCGACAACTGCGACAAGCATAACGCGATAACCGACACGCTCCGCCGAACCAGATAACCCGAGTGCTTATCAGTTGGACAAGCCACACATTCGGAGAGACTTCGAGGTTGACTGTGACGCCTCGGTACCGCTGCAATAGTGCTCTACAAACGCTTGGAGTTGTCCTTTGGGAGATTGGTACTGGCCGACCGGTCGATGTGTCGAAGTCGCTGCTTTCGGGAGGTATGGACCCGAATGACAGGCTGAAGTTTGAGTTCCTGGCGGCTCATGAGAAGGTCGGGGAGCTGGCGGAAGCAGTAGGCAACTTCTATGCTTCTGCGGTAGAGTGGTGTCTAAGTCCTGGTGTTTCAATCGCGATGGCGAGTTGAATGGCGGTCACAAGCGATGCAGAACATTTTTGCAATTAGACGAGTGTCTCTGTGGGTTTGGTTCTAATTGAAGCGATGGTTGAATTAGGAGCTTAAAGCACCTGGGGTGAATACTTGGCTTCTTGGCTAGCATTGCGTAACCTTGATGTGCCCAGGCTACGAATAAGAATACTAAGTTTCTGATTGTCGCTCTTGCAGTTGGATTAAACATTCCCAATCCAGGCCTGCTCTCGAAGACTTTGCTGAAGAACTGCATAAAAGCAACTTCTGAAGCCCTACACGCCTCCATTGTCATTGATGTCTGGTCGCTAGTGGAGATGAATTTAGGCAGCAGAGGCCCTTGTCCGTGGATTCTCATGGATAGATTTCTTTTCCGTCCACATATAAAAGAAAAAGGCCCCTACAAACCGCCAGAGTCAACATTCTCTTTTACTGACAATTCGATCATCACATTTCTCATCATCATGCCTTCACGCAGCAGAAACGACATCCTCAAGAGCCTATGTCCCGGCGATCTTTCCACAACTCAACAGGAGGCTCTCCGCGAAGCACGCATCCCTGGCACAGGCCAATGGATTCTTGACGACTGGAGGATGAAGAATTGGCTTCATAGCACTGATGCATCGCCTTTGCTTTGGCTCTCTGGTACATGTCAGTGGAGGAACATCATGACTTCACACTTATCTAGGTTACATACTCACACTCACCAGGTGCAACTGGGAAAACATTTCTGAGGTATGTCGCGGACAACTGAGAAGAAGCGAAGATGTGTTTTTAATCACACACAGCTCCCACATCATCGACCACATCCAAGCGAACGACCAGTTGCAAGCAGACAATGTTGCAGTGGCCTACTTCTTCTTCAACAAAACCCAGCGACAATTCAACCTGGCTGATTTTAGATACCCTTTGACTTCTGTGACCAGACAGTTGGTCGCCCAGCTACCGGTCACATCCACGGTACTCCTAGACCTTCAAGAGACGGATACGCCAAGCGCTCCAGACGCTCCAGACACTCCACGCGATAGATTTTATCGTTTTCTCAACTTAGTGGCTTCCCAATATTCCAAAGTATTCATCGTGCTGGATGGAATTGAGAGCACCGTGACGAACTCGGCCCTGATTGACTTCATCGTCGCCGTGATGGGAAGAGACGCCCGAGACTCTCCATTTCGAATCCTCTTCACCAGCCGGAAAGAATCCCCGCCGGGGAGGTTTGCGGCAGTATACTCGATCCCGATTCTCGAGTGTCGTGCCAGTGACGTCGATCTTCAGAAGTACCTGAGCGAGGCAACTCGTTTCAATTCTCAAGAGCAGGGCTCTCGAGATGGGACCCAAACGATTCTCGAATGCGTTCGACAGTCTGAAGGATTGTAAGATCTGCTTTATTTTTATTTTCCAATCAGGGATCTTTTCGTTTTCAATAGCTTACAACATACAGGTTTCTACCCCTACCTCCAAGATTTCCATCCACGTCTACCTCCGAGATTCTCAATGTCCTAGAGACAACCGCCAAGTCAACGGTCCCCTCTTCAAACAATGTCGAAGGCCTGTGCGGCAAAATCATCTCTCAAATAAAGTCAAGCGTAGATCGGGAAATCCTAATGTGCGTCCTCTATCACGTCGTCGATACTGCACAGGCCGGCGATGTCTTCACGGTGCCCATGGCGTATGAAGCGGCTCATGCCTGGGGCATAGGTCATGTCAACGGGAGATATTCAGAGGCGGAAATTGTCCAAGTTTGCGATGGCCTTTTTAACATCGCCAGCGACAGTCGAATCATGCGCCTCAGGTCTCCCCTGCTTGA
Organism: Thelonectria blattea; assembly: GCA_024115155.1. Lineage (NCBI taxonomy): Eukaryota > Fungi > Ascomycota > Sordariomycetes > Hypocreales > Nectriaceae > Thelonectria > Thelonectria blattea. The sequence goes on from JAMQMW010000187.1 coordinate 30,273, forward strand.
GGAGTACTCAGTCCGGCAAGTACTCACAACATCGGACCACGAAAGAAGCAGCATTGCATCCCTTCGTTACCTATCCCGGGATGAATTCGCCGATGGCGCTTGTTCGTCCTCTGCAGCTCTCAAAGACCGGTTTCAAAGGCACAGGTACCTCTGGTACGCAGCGAGAGCGTTGTCGCCTCACCTTTCCAAGAGTTTCTCTGAATCCCTATGGCCAGACTTCAGTCGCCTTTTGGCTCGAAGAGGATCAATTGACTCTTACCTTCAAGCGGCGGAGGCTTGGCCATATTGCAATGAAATCAACTACGACGAGCTCGAAGAAAGCGAAGAGCGCTGGAGATGCTTCACGGGAGGTTATCGACCACTTCACTTCGCCGCGCACCTTATGGCTCCAGGTTTTGTGATTTCCGCATTGTTAAACGGAGGGGAGCAGCTTGAAGCAAGAGACAAGCAAGGAAAGACAGCGCTGCGCATCGCTGCCGAGATTGAAGACGACACAAGCACCCTTCGAGCACTTCTAACTCACGGTAGCGATGTGTCCGCTCTCGACGAATTTGGAGACAGTCCTTTAGCAGTTGCCGTTGTGCGCGGAAGCCCTGCTTCGGTGATGTTGCTTCTGGAACATGGCGCTGATCTGGGCGCGTTGGATGAGGAAATACTTGAAGAATGCGCCCAGGAGAAACCGGATATCGCGGCCTTGTTAATTGAGCGGGGTGTTGAAATAGTGGTTCAGGATGAAGATTCGGATGACTAGGTTAGAACGAGTGTTCTTTTCTACCAGTTACCAATACGTTACCTTCGTTGACATGCGTACAAACTCTGGCACGGGGATTGAACCCCTCTGTCTTGCCAGGTCGTTCCTCAAGCAAGAGCTAAATTTAACCCTTTGATTCCTTTCCAAACCTCAACATTTTTTAGTCCCGAAGAAGGATTCGTCCAGACTTGGCACGCTTGCTCCCAAGTCCTACCCTGCTCTTGAACGAGGTGACTGGCCGATGGTTCGTGAGAGCTGGCTCGTCTTGGTTTCAGACCACAAGTCTCAGGAGTAAAAGCGGAACCAGTGGCAGCACATTAGAGAGTTGAGTAACATTCTAGAAACCCAACAAGTGATGGCACCATAGAAGAGAATGACTTTATACGGGAATGAATCACAGCACGGGAGCCCTTTCCGGGAAGAAGCATTCGACGGAATCGACGCTTTCCTATGCCGGTCGTCTCTTCAGCCATCAACACTCATTGTCTATCAATTTACGATTCATCTATCTCGTCCAATAAATACGAGGCACCAATTCCTTAGCCGTAGACAATAGATACTGACCCGCCGCCATACGAGGAAAGCCACCGCGAGGAGCTGCATGTCATCATGATGGTTTAGTGGACCTTGAAGTCATGATGCAAGTGTAAGCGACAGGTAGCACAATAAGGGAAACGAGAGCGATTGAGTCACGTTGGACTCACAATGAGGCTCAAATACGTACGGCTCAGAGGCGATGTATATCAACCCTATGTGCCATCAACATCCTCCCCAACCTTCCGTCAATTCTCTCCCCATCGGCAACTCATGTCTTCTCTTCCGTGTCAAACCATGACACTCACGGCTTTAGAAGCCGACCTGGTCCGTGCACGATTCGGAATGCCCTGCCAAAAGCAAAAGAGCGAAAAAAGTCGCTGAGCGAGGCCGGCTGGCGATGCCGATGATCGGCCTCTACAAAAGAGAGGAGATATGAGACGATACAAGACATCAAGACACGGATAGTTGCAAACCACTCTCTCCGCCCGTACTCAGCCCAAATCGCCTCACCCATCACCATGACCTTCACCGTCCTTTCCGACGCCAACGTGCGCCACATCCTCAGCACCCTCGCTCCGGCAGATGTCACCTCGCTAGTCACCTCCCTCGAATCCGCCCTCGTGGGCTTCTCGTGCGGCGACGAGGCCAAATACCAGCCTCACCGAGCCGTCATGGCCCGCCCGGACGGCCAGTCGACGCTCTTCATGCCGGCCTCGACGCCGGACCTCGTCGGCACCAAGATTGTCGGCATCCGCCCGACTCACGTGCACGCTCCGCTGCTCCCCTCGGGCGTTCCCGAGCCGGGTCTCAAGAGCGTGTTGACGCTGTGCGACGAGACGGGCCAGGCCATCGGCGTGCTCAACGCTGCTGCCCTGACGGCTTTTCGCACCGCCCTGGGATCCATGCTGCTGTATAGGTTCCGTCGCGTCACGGAGAAGATTGTCGTGTTTGGCGCGGGCAAGCAGGCAGTGTGGCATCTCCAGCTGGCGTCTCTCCTGCGGGGAAAGGACATCTGCAGCGTCACCGTGGTCAACCGGTCTTTGGCGCGCACGCAGGCGCTCATCGACTCGCTGACCAAGGATCCGAGGTCGGAGTGGCCGTCTCACATTACCATCGACATCTTCGACGGAGGAGACGATCGCGACGCGGCGCTCGAGAAGCTCGTGGCGGATGCAGACGTCATCTTTTGTACAACGCCCAGCACCGAGCCGCTCTTCCCCGCGTCGTACCTGACTTCGGAGGCGGCGAGGGCCAAGACGCGGTTTATTTCGGCCATTGGGTCGTACAAGCTCAACATGCAGGAGATTGACCCGGAGTTTCTGAAGCAAGTCGTCGACCCGGCCAGCGTCCTGGCTGGCGCTGCGTACAAGGGCGGCGTGATTACAGTCGATAATCTCGAGGGGTGTCTCTCGGAGGCGGGCGAACTCGTCAAGGCCGAGATCCCCACCGAGAAACTCGTCGAGATTGGACGGTTGCTCGATCCCGAGAGCGCAGAGGGCGCAGACGAGCTGAAGAAGTGGCTCGAGACGGGTCTGGTGATTTACAAGAGCGTGGGCGTCGGCATCATGGACTTGGCGATTGGGAAGGCGCTGCTGCAGCTCGGAAGGGAGAGGGACGTTGGGATTACGACGGATGATTTCTAGGGGAGCAGGAGATGAAATATCAAGTAAAATAATCCACTCGGCCATGCACTTGTCGCGAGAATGGTTCGTTGTTGATCGAGGCACGACTCTTGGGAAGGACTCTAGTTTGTTCGTAGACGAACCGGCCAATGGCGATGGCTCGAACAGCTGAACCGCTGTAAGAAACTGTCCTCGGCGGTTGTTGGTTCTGTTCAGCTCATGCCTCAGGCGCTGCAGGTCTCGACCGTAGCTCCACGGACCGACTTTGCCCGCAGTCTCAGCGCCATCGGGCATCGGGACGATAGTGTCAAGGCGGCGGGCTAACTGAGAACTTGAATCCCGACCAAAGCTTACTGCTGCTTCTCTTCTTCCTCTACCTTTGTCAACTCCCAATCCACGAGAAGAATGAGGCGCATCAAGACCACATCGCGAAATGGCCTCCCCAGCGACTCCCAGAGCGTGCGAATCGTGTCGCCTCCTCAAGGTGCGCTGTCGTCCCGGTTCCGGAGGCGATGTTTCGGGGGCTTCGAAGTGTGAGCGGTGCGTCGCTTCGGGAAAGGAGTGTGTTTACTCGGCGCCGCGGCGGACGCGCAGGAAGAGAACGGATGTGAGAGTCAGGGAGCTCGAGCAGGAAATGGCCGTGTTGAATGACCTTTTGCGAGCGCAGCGAAACGGCGACTCTTTGCGACGAGATGAGGAGTTGGCTGCTTCATCTGTCGCTCGTCAACCTTCTTATACTCCCATCACCTCTGCACCACCAAACTTCACCCTCTCATCGCACAACGACCCTATTACCCTCGGCCTCATCTCCCTCCAAAAATCAACTGTCCTCTTCCAATGGTACACAGAACACCTCGCTCCCCAACGACCCCTCGTCGTCTTCTCACCCAACACAACCCCCCAAAACATCCGCTCGACCCAACCAACCCTCTTCCTCGCCGTGTTAGCAGCCGCGGCCGGTACGCGAGACGAAGCGCTCGGGATGCGCCTCAACGAAATGGTCTTTTCCGTCTACGCCCACAAGATCATGCTGCAGGGGGAAAAGTCGCTCGAGCTGGTCCAGGCGATACTGATCACGACGAATTGGTATTGTCCGCTCAACACGTACGACCGCCTCAAGTTTTACCAGTTTGTGCACATTGCGGCCACCATGTGCATTGACATTGGCTTAGGGGAGGCTTTTGAGAAGAATGCATGTGGTCCTGATGATGGCCCGGGGGGACTTCTCGATTGCTGTCGCACGGTGTTAGCCTGTTACATCTGTTGCTCGAGGTGCGTCTTGCTCACAGTCACTCCTAGGTACCTTTTGACTAACTCTAGAAGCATTTCGCTCAACTTTCACCGCCAAAACATGTTCCCCTTTACTCATAGCGTATCCGAGTGTCTGACAGCTCTGGAATCGTGTCCAGTCAAGTCCCTAGCAGACGCACAAGTCGCCGCTTGGGCGAGGCTTCAGAGGATCATCGACGACGATTCCGCGCGTGCTTTGGGCCTGAGAGATAATCCCAAGATGGTCGACTTGGCGAGACCAGAGGTCCAGGAGAGTCTTCAGGAATGCAAGAATAAGCTGCAGATGTGGAAGATGGGCATTCCGACAGAAACTGTGACTTGTATGACCTCCTCCATCTCCTATGCTTCATGTTGCTAATGCAGCGTAGGTCCCCTTCTCATCCAGTACCACGCCATTACTTGTCTCGTCAACGAGGTCGGTCTCCATGTTGAATACAGCCCCGACGACTTCAAACCTCCGTATGTCATTTCCCAGCCAGAAGGAAGCCTTCAGCAGTCACTCACTCCGGCCCATCTCGGGTGCATCATCAATTGCGTCTCAGCGGCGCAAGGTCTCTGCGACATCTTCATGTCCCTGTCACGCGAGTACATCCAATGCTTCCCTGTCGCCACCTACGCTCGCCTCGGCTACGTGCTCGTCGTGCTCGTCAAAGTCTCCGTGTCGATCCTCTCGCGGAACGGGGCACTTCGAGGTATCATGGCTCCAGAGATGACGCGCGCCGAGGATTATCTTGACCAGGTCACCGGAAAGCTTCGCACGGTTGCTGAAAACAGCTGCAGAGTAGCGGCGAAGTGGCTGGAGGTTATTGAGAGCATGGCCATTTGGTTTCGGCAGTTTCGCGACGCCATTTCCGGCGGGAGTGATGCCGTTGACTTGGGCATCCTTGAGCCTCTCAAGCACCTCAACATCAACGTCGGAAATGAAGGCGCTCAAAGAGGCAATAATGGCCAGCCCCAGTCGGTTCAGTCCGTTCAAGATTCTAGTGCTAGCCCGAGGGCTGAAGATGCCTTGGATGAGAGGCAGGACAAGCACTTTGAGGATCCAAGTCTGACGGTCGCAGGGCTCGCAGGTTTGAACGAGGGACTTGTGTCAATTGTCGAGCAGGATGGCTTTGACGATTTTGTCTCTCTTCCAATGGCACTTGGTGAGACGGATTTTGAGATGCATCTTGACGCCGCGAGCTGGACGGGAGTGGGATACGATGTTAATGACAATGAGTGCATGACCCATAACATGTCATAGGTATGAAGTGTAGAGAATATTATTCATGCTGTATATGTTCCATTGGTAATTAACTGCAAACCTCCGATTAATCGAATAATACCACCATCCAGACGGCCTCATCCTGGCAGTTCGATCAACTACTCCCCAATCAATAGTGAGCCACTCACTCCTCACTCTCGCCTCGCAACTGCATCGCAATCTCCCGCCTCTTCTTCTCTCCTTCCAACCCCGTCACAACCTCGGTATGCTCCTCCTTGAGCTTCTTATTTTTCACCAAGAAAGACGTCAACAGCCCACACGCCGTAATACACATGCTCTCGATCCAAATGTCCCGAATAGCCCGGTGATATGCCCCGCGCACCACAGTCTGCTGCCCGGCGTCGAGCGAGCTGATAAGAAAGATATTGGCCTCTGCATGCGTCCCGGAGAATGCAGCAGCCAACGTCTCGTTGCCCAACTTTGCCGCAATCTCCCCCTGCTGAGAGGTCATCTTATTCGCAAACGCAGCCGAGCTAATCACCACGGCAATAGCAGACGCCATGTTCCGCACGAGACTAAACGTCGCCGTCGCAGCCGCATTATCCTGCGCGGGAACGCTGCTCTGCAGCGCGATCAGAGGCGGCTGAAAGTCGGCGCCGGATCCGACGCCGAGAATGATCTGGTAAACGATAATCTTGCTCCACGTCTCGGAGCCGGGGAGGTTATACAGGAGACCACAGCCGATTAGCGAGATGGCGAAGCCAATGCGCAACAGGCCGATGTAGGAGCCCTTGATCTTCATGTATATCCCCGCGCCGGCGGCAACGAGAGACAGGGTCAGGGCAAAGGGGAGTAGGAGCACGCCGGACATTAACGGGCTCTTGTCCAGCACGGCTTGGAAGTAGACGGGGAGGAAGTAGGCGGCTTGGGTGAAGACGATGCCGTGGAAGAAGTCGACTAGGATGATGGCCGTGTTGGAGAGGTTGCCGAATAGGTGCGTGGGAATAATGGGATACGTTGCAAAGTACCGCTCAACCAGCACGAACAGGACAAAAGCCAAGGGACCTGCAACGATGAGACCAATGACAACGGCAGAGTCCCACGGGTGAGCGACGCCACCAAACTGCAGACCGAGAAGCAGCATGACGGTCCCACTGGTGATTAACACGCTGCCAAGCCAGTCGACTGCCTTGATGCCGGCGAGGACGGGCGTATGGGGGGTATGGACCTTCAGGGTCAAGACGATGATGAGCATGGCCAAGCCGGTTGTGGGAACTATTTCGAATTAGTACATGAATCCGGAGAACAGGCTCGCAGCATGCGATAGGAACACTAAAATCGTACGGTTGATGTAAAAGCACCAACGCCAAGATGCCTTCTTAGCCAGCGCACCTCCGATGACGGGGCCGAGCGACGAAGCCGCAGCCCAGACCATACCAATCATGCCATAGTACTTCCCGCGCTCCCTAATCCTATGTGAGAAGAGTCCACAGCGTTCATCATCATAACATACCTAGGAGAAAACAAGTCCCCAATAATGATACCCGTCAACGAAAGCAGTCCACCAGCCCCAGCCCCTTGCACCGCTCTTCCGACGATCAACATGGATATAGAAACCGCAGCTCCGCAGAGGGCGCTCCCGAGGAAGAAGACTGCGGCAGCGAGGAGAAGGATGGCTTTTCGGCCCCAGATGTCGCTGAACTTGCCCCAGCTGGGGATGAGGCTCGCGGCGGAGAGGAGGAAGGCGTATCCGACCCAGACGTAGCCCGAGGAGGAGTGGAAGTGGTCGGATATGGTGGGGAGGGCGGTGGTTACGATGGTTACGTCGAGGGCGGCGAGGAAGACGGACATCTAGAAGGTTGTGTTAGTCTTTGGGGTTGTAAGAGTTAAGGGGTGGATGGTTGGTTGACTTACACAGAGGGCACCCATCAACAAGCCAGTCTGCATCCCAGCCTTTTCGTTATTTTCTTGGTTATTGCATTCTTCATCTTCAAGACCGCCATGCATCTCCTTGTCCCCAGACATGGCATCCAGCCCAGGCAGCGAAGTCGAAGTCGAAGTCGAAGTCATTCTCAACTGTGTCAAACCCGACAAAACAAGCCAAGCAACCTTATCAATCATTCAAGAGCAGGCATCTGGCAGAATTGGGAAAGCAAGATCCGGCACAGATCATCTCATATACACGGGGTTCCGATCGGAGCTGCAGGGATTCCGGCCCTCGGGGCTTACCTGACGCCGGCTTGGTGGCGGTTTCTCCACCGGCGTGGGACGAGATGGCTCCGGGGGGACGTGGTGTGAGGGAAAAGGACGATGGTGATGAGCCGACGGGCCGATGGGGAGGGTCTTTTATGCGTTGGTCAGGTGTGGTTTTGATAGTATGCGGATCTGATTGTTTCATGAGGGAGTATACGCTGCACCGGTCTTTCAGGCCGTCAGAGTCCAGATGGACACTGGAGGTTGGCTTTGAGTGTGTTAGTGCAGTGGCCAGCTTCAATTGCCTCCCACCAAATGTATTTCAAGAGCCACAGAGGATAAAGATACAGGAACAAAACAAGTCTCAGATTGGAGTCCACGATATCATTACTACGCTTGAATTGGCCACAGTTGATTACTATAAAAATAGATCTCAGATACCTCCTCTCTTAGGAGAGCAACTATTGACATAAGTCAAGCCGGGTGCCGCTAACACCACCGCGATGCATCATCTATTCATCCCAGATCGTTGAAACCACAGCACCCGTCAACGTAACTTCCCCAATCTTCCCCCCTTCATCTTCAGGAATAATCTTGCCAGACCTCAGATCTCGCTTCCAAATAACCACAGTCTTATTCCGCTGATGCCCAACCGCAATCTTATCTCCGACCTTGTTAAAGGAGAACTGACGGGGCAGCCAACCGCCAGATGGCGCCAGCTGCACGAGTTTCAGGGTGCCGTCTTCGCGGATGGCAAAGGTAGACAGGGTGTCCGAGGGCCCGGTGCCCAGGAGGGGCGAGTCGGGGAAGGATTTCTCCCGGTTGGATACGACGAGGAAGCGCTTGTCGGGCTGGAAGGTGTGTGAGACATTGGATTGGTTTCTCAAAGAGGGGAATAACTTACACTCATGGCAATTTCACTGGATGGCGCTTTCGTCGCAGGGAGATCCCCATCGATGGCGGGCATCTCAAAGACCTTGGTAAAAGCCAGGCCAGTCTTCTTATGCTTGACGCGATACGAGTACACCTTTTGACTCAACTCCCCGTTGAAAAAGAAAAACGTCTCGCCATTGTCCATGATTCGAAAGAAACCGTGGCGCGGTCCGGTCCCAGGATCAGTCGTCAGGCCGTCCACCTCCGCAATAGGCGCGATGGTGTGCTTGTCGTAGGTGAACACCCGGCAGCGATCACCTCCGAGGTCCGGGATGACGACGAATTTCTTCTTGGGGTCGAGGATTACGTGGTGCAGGTAGCTCCTGTCCTGACGAGCTGTAACTGGGCCCGTGGTGGTGATGTTGGGCAGGATAAGCTGCAACGGGTCGGTTCCAGGGAGGGCTCCCTCCTTGCCTAGGGCGTATACTCCTATAGCGCTTCGGTTGCTATGACTGGTTAACTCTGAGTTGAGAGGATTTTAGGGTGGTCGACTTACTACGAAGCACTCACGTAACCCCGTGCTCCCGAGCGAGAAGTAACAATCTCGCCGGCAACGCCGCTCAACGGTGCATTTACCCGCGCAATGCGACTCAGAGCACCGTCTTCGTCTATCGAGAAGGAATTCAGCGACCCCGACGTTGAAGAGCTGCCGCCGCGGTCGAGGCAGTACAGCACGCGAGAGGCGCTGTCGAGGGTGAGCCAGGAAGGGTTCACTTCGCAGTCCGTCGTCCTCGAGGTGACGGAGAGAGTGTGGTTGTTCTTTGACCCGGTGAGGGACAATGTGGTCACGTTGCCGCCTGAATCGGCTGCGAAGAGAGTTGTGGCGCTACAGGTGGCGATGCAGGCTGCGGACCCGACGAGGAACTCGAGAGGATAATGCATGGTTCTCGTTCGAATGTAAGAGTATCCCGGGAGGTGTATAAGAGTGAAGGAGAAAGTGCCTCGACTAGTCCTTGAGGCAGATCAAACCCCCAAGTCCAGGTCAACTATATATACCTCCTCGCCTCTTCACAATAGAGCATCCATTTCACACAACCCGGGCGGCACATGCGGATATTTCAGGGGTCTAGACGAGAATTCTCTTGCGAATTCTCTGCTGGGCTACGGAAAGACCGAAGGAATCCTTCTTATGGACAAGGGGCATCACCTTGCGCCCCAATGATAAAAGTATAAATCCATCATGAAACAGTTATTGGCAAGGGGGGAACAACTCAAAAAGAAGGTAAAAAGTAAGCTACGTGTACAGGCTAATTAAGCCCCTGCTTGAAAGCTGTTGAAGAGATTTGATTGACGGAATCAGGAGGGAGATGTATTCTTCCTAGATGACGACTTGACATCAGACGAATTGACAGATCTCTTACCACGCAGCCAAGCAATGCAAGACGAAGGTTCGGGCACATCTTTTCCAACACGGCCCGAAGAATTGGAAAATGCCAAGTCCCAAGGCTCGGATAGCGCGGCCCAGGCACATTGGCATTACCGGGATCAATAACGAAAGAAAAACGTCCGTTCGAATCATGTTTCGATACAAGCGTCGGGTTATTCGCGGTGACGATGACATTCCCGAAGACGCCAGGAACAAGGCCAGTCGATCTCGATTCTTCTTTCTTTGCGTTGGATGTGGGGAAATGGATGCTCAGATCTTGATTTGTCGTGGAGAGGGTTTATGCTTGTGACATCAAGGAAGTGGCAGGTAAATGATCTCATTGATGCAGGGAAATAACAAGAATAATACGGTACAACCTCAGAATGGCTGACTTATAAGTTGAGACAGGCCTTTTATTCAACACAACTAATTTCATATCCAAGTTGATTCTGGTTCATATTCCTAAGAATCAGCCATCTCTCTTAGTGATAGCCATCAACATGACTCTTCTCCCCTCAACCCGTCAGCTCCTTCACCTATCCTTCATAGCATCCTCCTCAGCTTCATCCCTCTATTCCACCTACACATTCAACCCCCTCCAACACCTCGGCGGCATCGCCCCCTACTTCGAATCCCAAGACCCCCCAACATCCCCCGACCCTCCCCAAGGATGCACCGCCGAACGAGCCGCCTACCTAGTTCGCCACGCGGCCATCTACGCAAACGACTTTGACTACGAAGAGTACATCGAGCCCTTCATCGAGAAACTACAGAACCACTCCGCCACCGACTGGAGCAAGATTCCCTACCTCAACTTCCTGAGCGACTGGTCGGCGCCCGTCTCCGATGCCGAGGCGGAACTGCTCACTCGCGTGGGCAGGTTGGAGGCAACGCAGCTAGGCGTGGACTTGAATTTCCGATACCCGAACTTGTGTCTGCCGAAAAAGGTGTGGACGTCATCGGCCGAGAGAACCGTCAAGTCTGCACAATCATTAGCCCGCGGCCTCGAAACGGACAACCAGACCATCAAAGTCGTCAGCGTCTACGAGTCGGAAGAGTCCGGCGCCGATAGCCTCACGCCCTACTCGAGTTGCCCAGCCTACTCGTCTTCTTCCGGCAGCGACGAGTCGGCCGTGTACCAGGAGAAATACGCAAAGCCCATCGTCGCGCGCTTCAACGACCTGGCGCCAAGGTTCAACTTCACCGTCGACGACGTTTTCGGCATGCAGCAGCTGTGCGGCTACGAGACGGTCATCAGGGGAAAGTCTCCCTTTTGCAACCTCGAGCTGTTCACGCCCGACGACTGGCTCGGGTGGGAGTACTCGGAGGATGTGCGCTACCATTACAACGTGGGATACGGAAACGACGTGGCGGGTTACGTCGGGCTTCCGTGGTTCAACGCGACGGCCAAGCTCTTGCTAGACGAGGACTCCGAGCAGGATCTGTACGTCAGCTTCACGCACCGCGAGTTACCGCCCATGGTCCTTGTGGCAATGGGCCTGTTCAACAACTCCGAGTTTGGCGGGAGCGAAGCGCGAATCAACGAGACGATGCCGCTAGACCGCATCAACTACCGTCGAGCGTGGAGGAGTTCCAGCGTGCTGCCGTTTCTGAGCAACATTGCCGTTGAGCGCTTCAACTGCACGGGGAGTTATGGGTATGATAATGGGGAGTATTATCGCGTGTTGGTGAATAGCGCGCCGCAAGGTCTTCCTGGGTGTGCCGACGGGCCGGGGACGACGTGCTCGAGGAGGGGGTTCGACGAGTATGTGCGAGAGAGGGCGGATATGTTTACTGCGTTCTCGGAGAAGTGTGGCGTTGATTATGATAATAGTACGGATTCTCTGTCGATTTATGGATCGAGCTGAATGAGAGTTGATTTAGAATAAACTATCATTGATGATATGAAACACTCTAGCTGCGTTCCGAGTTATGTTGCTCACTTGAATGTTACCACCGACGATTGACTCTCATCGAAATATTTCTAATGAAGCCCAGATTCAGCTACTTGTTCGATTCATCACTGACACAAAATCGTCCCCTACCTCGTCAAATCAGGACATAATCCGCAAGAAATTAAATCGATCTCATATGGGGATGTGTTGTCTCCGTGTCTGTCGGGGAGGCGGAACGCTTCCAACGTATACTAACCCCTTATCCGAGCTACTACGTCATGTGCAAACCATTTCTGGTATTTGCATTATTGCAATGACTCCTAATGATCAAGTTTGAAATTGTCAAAGGTCAAATATGCACGTAGAGTATACGAATGGATTAAAAGGCGTCCTATCAGACAGATGCCAAGCGGCAGGAGCGAAGGGCGACCATTATAAAGATACTTGATATCGATATCCTAGCACATATGTACTCCGTAGACATGCCGAAATCCATGTTCAGGACATGTCCCATGCGGCTACGTGCTGATAATCCGCGTGAGGCTGGCGCTTAGCAAGGCGAAGTAACCCCTCTGCTGGTCTCCTGCAGATCTTCACTCCGCCCGTCCAACAGCCACTAATCTTAGCGGCATAGCGGTGGAACATCAATGGAGATGCGTCGAAGAGGCTTGCTTCAAGGCGTTTTGGGCCTTCCGGCGGGCCTGGAGGTCTTGTCGCAAGAGTGATGACGATGGAAGGATGATGATGGAATGGGAACAACACCCTCATCTACAGCCAAGTCTCTCCAAGTATCGCGATATTAGCAATAACTCGAGTGTAAGACCAACATTGCCGGAAAAGCATGAGAAATAAAAGGGCGTAAAAGAAACCATCCATCCTCTCGACCGCCACCTGCCGTGGTACAAAAACGGTCACGCTGGCCTGAAAAGAGGCCAGCGTGATATCATAGCCTACCCAGGTATCCGTATGTACGAATACGTGCATTCAGTCCGTACCTCCAGTCATTAGAATCCCTTTCTTGCACAGCTCTTGGAACCAATCATGCATCCAACCAAGTCTGACTTGCTCCTCCATTTCCACGCCCCCTTTATGCTGCAGATGTGTGTAAGAAGGCCAGAACTACGCATACCCTCCCTCACACTACTTGACCAGCCATCTCCTCCGCACGAATCCTACATGCACTGCAACGTCCCCCAACTCGGCTTACAACAGCCAAGTTCCAGCCCGTCCGTCACACGACGTGCGTCTGCATTGATGCCTGACTCTGCTGGAAATCATGCATTGTCCCACCTGCAAGAGCGGCAGCCGGCGGGTATATCTTTGGGCGACCCTTTGCGTCTTTTGAAACCCTATTTTTCCCCTGTCATCTCTCTTCTGCCTCGTCGGGGTGAAAACGACATTTTCCACGAATCCCGCCTCAACTCACCATGGGCTACGCAGAACTCCAGTGTCAGATATGCGGCGTCGGCTTCAACATTAGTCGATGCCGTACCGCCACGGAACCTCCCAGCGCGGCGTGGCGGAATACGGCCAATGGCGTCTGGGACTATGTCGACGTCCGGGCCATGAACGGCGTGTGTCCAAAGGTGCAGGGTTGTCTGTACGCGGTGAAGGCTCAGCCTGGCCAGGTTCTCGGTACGACAGATGACTCTGAGAGCGACGACGACTATCAGCCTTCCGAGGGGACTCAGGATGACGAGGAACAAGATCAACAAGACGCCGAAGCCGCGTCTATCGACTCCGACACCAAGATGGACGCCGAGGCCACAGCTCACTACACCAAGTTCAAGTCCTTTTTCGACCCACGAAATGCCGGACCAGCACCTGTCCTAGTCGACTCGGAAGACCAGACGGGCCAGCTGACAGACGACTCGGAACACATTGCCGGCCCAGCCTGCATCTCGATCCACGCCTTCAACGGCCACTACATCTCCGCCGAGGCCATGCGCGCCTGCACAACCGTGCAATGCCTCGTCCGCAAGAAACCCGGCTGGAAACGCCTCCGCGACTCGGCCGACTTCGAAACCAAAGGCAACTTCTTCCTCAGCGGCCTCAGCGACTGCGCTCCCCGCATCGACATGGCCTGTCCGGTAGTCTTCCCGGCCCGCCACGGCGCCGAAGAAGCCAACGCGGCCAACCGAGTCTGGAACCCGGACGACACCAAGACGTACTCGATGCCGTTCCACCCGACCTGTCTCGAACTCTTCAAGCGCGCCACGCTCCGCCGCTACGGCGAAGTCGACGTCGACTGCTTGATTCAGTGGTGGTGCCTCGAGGGCCGGTACGACGAGTTCCGCACGTTTCCGCGGGATCCCGCCGTCGAGAAGCACCAGCAGTGGGATCACAACCCGGGCGACGAGTGGCTCGCCGCCAACCCGTGTCTTGTTCCCGGTCTGGAGGCCATCTTCTCCGCGGCGCAGGATCAGGAGGGGATAGAGCTGGAGTACGTGCGTGCGTGGCAGGAGGCGAGGCCTTCGGACGACGTGTTTTCGCGGTTGCCCGCCGAGATGCGCCTGATGCTCATGTTCCTGCTGAGTTCGAAGGACCTGGCCAACTTGAGGCTGGCTTCTCGCACGTTTCGACGGGTGCCGCAGGCTGTGTTTCGGGAGTTGATGCTGCGGGAGTCGCCGTGGGTGTACGAGGCGTGGTCGTCGATGCCGCTTTCCTTCTGGGCGACTACCACGGCGACGGAGCTAAGGACAAAGGCCAAGAAAGTCGCCGTCGAGCGGACTCGTCTCCGAGAAGCCCTCAAACTCCTAGAGGAAGAAGCCCGCGAATCGGATGAACCGGGTCTTCACGACGGAGCCATCGAGGCCATACAACGAAAGATTGCGACCATGCCCTACGCCGTCAACGTCCCTCACCCTCCTAAACCTGTGACACTCTTGAACCACGACACCGACTGGTTCCTCCTCCTGAGCCTCCTCTCCAAGCACCGGCACGCGCTGCCTGGGTTGCGAAACCGGCGACGCATCTGGCGCGACTGCCACACCATGCTGGAGCTCATCGACGAGTATCGCCGGCAGGGGCGCATCACACCCAAGAGGGAGGACGACGAGGTGGAGCGGGCGAGGTGCGCGAGTGATAGGCTGATTGAGACGACGAGGAGGTGGAATATGTATTGCGCTGCTGGGAAGCCGGGCGAGTATAACCCAGACGAGTGGGACTAGATTGGTATGAATGCTACATTAAACAATGTACACGGTCTGCTTGTTCGCTTCAAAGTCAGGAGTTGCTTCGCCGTCCATGATGCCGTGCAAGTAGCAGTCACCGATGAGTTCGTAGCAGGGCGTCTCTCCTACACCACATATGCTCCTATTGCCCACCGGTCGGAGCACGAGCGGCGTGTTGCTGCCAGGAATGACAAAGATCTCGTCTGCGGTTGGAAACGTAAGGAGGGCCATCTTAGGAGCGATACCCATGCGTCCCGACTTACTGATGACGAACCGCCTATCCCGAGTCGCTGCCGTGATGGCCTGGTTCATGCCCCCCATCTCTTCCAAACCAACATCAGACGCATCTAGTCTTGTGTCTTTGCGTCTTTGCCACAGCTTGATTTGATTATGGGCTTCGCACCAAGCATCGAACACGACCTCGTCCTTTTTCCCAGCCCTTCGCAGAGCCTTTCCCAGGACTGAAGCGTGTGAACCATGGCTTACCCCAACACTATCGCCACAAAGCGTGCGCCAGAACGAGTCTCTCCAATTCTTGTCGGTCTTGTCGCATTCTTCCTTTGCGACGTCATGCCAGTGGTCGAATATGAAGGCTTGCCCCTCGTGTCGACGATCCAAAGCGTGCGTCGATGATCTTTGGATAGAATCGACCTTCACACCTTCCAACACCAATACAGTCGCATCTACGGCCCTCGCACTGGCCTTCATTCCGAGACTGGCGTCGTACAGGGGAAGTTGATGGACGAAGTGGTCCAGCGTTCCCCCGTGGGAGTACGGCTCGGACAAGTCGGGGACCCAAGAGGGCAGCGCGGCGGAAGAAGTTCGAGTAGGTCCTGTTTGCTGACAGAGGGGAGCCAGAGAGCCGCTGGCTTCAATCATTTTGAGGATAGCTTGGCCATAGACCCGTGAAAGGGAAGTCCCCTGAGAATAGTCCGGGACGAGCGGCGGCTTACCGCCCCAATCAGTGACCAACGGCAACAGCGCAAAGATCTTATCCTTCGGGTCCGTCGCCGCTCTGTACCGAAACTCGCGAACCAGCTCTTCCAAGAATATCCCTCGCCCAGCACTTCTCTTCGCTCTCAAATCCTGCACCACGGGCAAAAGATCAAGATGCAGATTCAACATATCGTGAACCCTCGGCGTCGACGAACAACACCCGGCGCGATGCCGCTGAAAGTTGGACACGGCCGTCAGCAGCGTCGACCACGGCATCTCGACGGGGCCGTAGATGACTGTGCTCTCTTGGGGGAGGACGCATTCCTGCACTGTCCAGACCCGAGTCCACCAATCCCTCGAGACGAGCCAGTGCGCTGCTCGTCTGGCGTTCGTCAGGTACGTGTGCTTGTCTTCGGGTTCGACCTGGAAGTAGGGGATGTCTTTGGGGTGTGCGTCCTCGGCGAGCAGGCGGAACATGCAGCAGGCTTGGAAGATGCTGTCGCCTTGCATGGAAGAGAGGTTTCTCATTTCCAGGGTTTGTCTATCGCGCTGATGTCCGTACCAGATAGTCGGTCGCGTCTTATCAATCTTGAAGGTATCTTCCTTCTCAGGCTCTGCGGCTGACAGATTCGCTATTTCCCGAAGCTCTCCCAACAGAGAACTGGAGGTATCGAGAGTCGACAACGTGGCCATGAGGTCCTGGAAGAACTGATCCGTCTCCGCGATAATCCTGTCAACTTCCTCGCTCTGGGCCTGCGTGACGGTTCGCACGGGAGTTTCAGGCTCTTCGCCCAACCATATCAGACAACGCCACGTCAAGCTGTATATCTCGCTCATCAACAGCACCTGGCTCGACTTTTCTACCGCGTCCCCCTGGTTGATGCACAGAGCATCTACCCAAAGAGTTCGCGGCCGGTCAGCGTAGCGAAGACGTTTCAAGACGCCATACAGATTCTTGGTCACGTCGACTTTTTGGTTGTCGACGTAGACGTGTGGCATGTCGTCTCGCGAGCCCCATACGTAGGACAGGGCCTGGAGGGTACACTGTCAGCTTTGGTTGATGTGAAAATGGACCCCATCTATTACCTCGTATCGCGGCACCGCGAGGAGCTTGGCGAGTTGGAGTTGGCATCGCGGGGGGTCGAGGCCGACGCCAGGCTCCAGCACGAGAAGCCGGATTTGCTTTTGAAGAGGGTCTAGTGGTGTGTAGAGGGCCATCAGGTCAAGCCTGGTTTAAGCATCGGGTGAGGTTTTCAAATAGAATACACGAGGACTCGAGAAGAAAAGAGCGCAACTACCTAGAATGAAGCTTGGTGAGGGGGTGGCGCAGGGAAGGGTCTAAGAGGTGAGGTTCGCCCAATGAACGAAGAATGTCTCACTCAGCCCAATGACAGTGACTAAAAGTGCAAGC
Organism: Thelonectria blattea; assembly: GCA_024115155.1. Lineage (NCBI taxonomy): Eukaryota > Fungi > Ascomycota > Sordariomycetes > Hypocreales > Nectriaceae > Thelonectria > Thelonectria blattea. The sequence goes on from JAMQMW010000187.1 coordinate 47,584, forward strand.
TGGATAAGAAGATTTGTTGAGGCAAGAATCACTTTAGTTGAGTGACGAGTACAAACTTGAACCATTTCCAGAGATAAGATAAAGTCAGGCCATATACATATAAAACCAAAGTGCAAAACAGGAAAGCAGGACTGCGTCTAATTCGATTCGATACACATATTCAATATAAATTCAGTGAGTCCGTCAATGACAGCAACTCCTACACCTTGTGTCCCTTCCCGCCCTTGTGTTTGCCGTGATCCTTCCTTCCCTTTTCAGTCTTCTCAGGCTTCTCAGACTCCGTCTTTGTAGTCCTCGTCTTTGTAGTCCTCGACCTTGAAGTCCTCGTCGTCCTCGTCTTCGTCGGTTTCGGGGCCTTGGTCTTAGTCTTGGTCACCCCGGGCGTCGTTGTCTCCGTCTTGTGCGACTTCTTCTTGTCGCCGCCCTTGTCGCCGCCCTTCTTCTCGCCGCCGTGATGTCCATGGTTCGCGCGCCTAGAGGCCCGCTTGGAGAGGTCGCAGCTTTCGCAGACGCCGCCGTCTTCGCTGCGGAGCATGGCCGGCTTGCTCTCGATGTTGGCTTCGCGGGCGAGAGCTTGGCCTTGGTCGGGCTGATCGTTGGCGGATAGCGCCGCGGCAAGGAAGAGGGGGAGGGCGATGAAGATGGGCTTCATTGTGAGAGAATTGTGGTTGTTTGAAGAGAGGAGTGTGTGAGCTTGAGTGTTGTTGGTGTTCCTTCGCTTCTATCCGGTGCGCAGCCCCGATTTATAGCCCATCCATCTATAGCTCGTCCGACGAGATTGGACTCTGTCAGTTTAGAGGATTGCGCGTCCTTTCTCATGGTTTGTGTGGTTGAGTTCTCGAGTCGGAGTTTAAAATGGATTGGAATGCATAGAAACAGGGCACTTAAGTAGTAAACTAGAGAGCTCAAGCTCTGAACATGAAGAAGACCTCGTGAACAATTAAAGAGAAACTATGGTGTTTTTTTTACTTGAATGTCAAAGTACCCAAGTCATCTCAAGATGTTCCTCTGCCTATATCGAAGCTTATGGGTTCACTGATCAGATGGCTCTGCCGGGTAGGTGCCTACCAACGTGATGTTAACAAGATATCTTGACAGGACCGCGTTGCGGAGGAATGAAGATGTCGCAATCCACAATTTAGCTTCAGTCCATTGTCCAAAGAAGTCCACTCGACACGCAATGCCCTTGTGTTTGCTGGAATGTGGGTTGAGTCGGTTGACAGGTCTTTGCCACAATTCAAATGTGGAAAAGTTGCAGCGGCCATCATGAATGTTACTGTCACTCGCTGGGCGCCTAAAACCGCGCGGTGGCTGACAGTCAAGATTAAATAGTTCTGGTAAATTCCTCGGCTACACAAGCCATGCGGTCAGATGCAAATGCACCTACCAGCTACGTAGTCCTCCGAGATCGAGGCCACGGCGATCCAGGTACGGTCCCAAGGCCCGGAGAACGAAGCCCTTTCGTCATAGCTACGATGGGCGAGTCCCAGCTGATAAATACGGAGCAATTAATCTCGATAGCAAAAAGCCGAGCTCCGCATGAGCCGCGCCAGAACCGTGTTTGAAGAGACGCCATTGACGCCTCGTCGCTTGTGTGTACCGAAACCACGCCATGAAGCGGTCTGGACCGGACAGGTTTCGGAATCTTTCCTTTGGTTCTCAGTTCCCGTCTTCAGCTGAGGCTTGTCTCTCTGTTCCCTGCTAGTCACCTCGGCTTTTTCCTGGGACGTGGGTGCCGTGAGACTGTGGGTGATGAAGAGAAGATGAGCTCTGGATGTCATCAAGATGGAGATGAAGATAAATTGTCCCGAGACACGGACCGCTGACTCCTTTATGCGTCGGGGAAAAGGATGAGATGGAGAGCGAGCACAGTCCATGTGAGATTATGAATAGCAGTGATCTGCACGTGTCTCGAAATGCCGAGGACGGATCGACATGAAGACATTGTCTATGTCTGCTTGGCGCTTCCGCTACAAGACAAACACGTTGAACAGCTGAAACATGTTTGTTTTTTGCTATCGAAAGGCCTCACTGCTGAAGACTCTTCGGAGCCTTCAACACGAGATGACCTGAAAGAAAAGCAAAACATGCCCCAACGTCCCCATTGAACTAACATTTGTCCCCAAACCGCGCACTCCACGCATTTATGCACGTTTAATGAGGCAAACGCGCCTCTGCATGAAGCTTCAAGCCGGCAGCTCCGCGCCATGTGCACCTCCAAAGCTTCTCTCGAGCTCTCCTCCTCGTGACGCCCCGAGGCAACTACACCCAAAACCCCCTAGCCGGTTGAATCCTCTCTCCCAAAGTAGCTTAAACCCGCCGTCTTCCGGACGGTACCCCTGACGCCATGTCGCCCTCGGCCGGTGGACGAACCCTT
>JAMQMW010001860.1:8452-35077 GCA_024115155.1 Thelonectria blattea
AGATTTCCCCCTGCGTCTCCCGTTCCCGTCTTCCGTCTCCATCTCCGTCTCCCCGTGGTCTCCTCTCACCTGCCTCCCGTCCCTCGTGCCATCCACGTGTCGTTCGGGATATCTCACACACATTGTTTCTGCTCTTTCTCCAGGCCACATCACGATGGAATCCTGATCCTGCCGCGGGTGCTGTTTTTCTTTTCCGCCAAACGTGGCTTGTCGATAGGGTTCGCTTGAAGACACGTGGATTTGGGGAAGGGAGTCCACGAGATGAGGCCCGTCCAGTCTCATGCATGGGACACACCAAACCATCTGAGATACGGAGTACACACATCTCGAAGTGGCTTTCTCGATGCATGTCTGCCCAACCAAACCCGTGTGACTCTTTTCTGTAAACTTGAGACGCGAGCATGCGACTCTGCTACCTGCCTGCGAAAAAGGTCCTGCACCACCAACACTCCAGCCCAAATCAAAAGGCCCCTTTTGCCTGAGCAAAGACGGGCGTACCAAGCCCGCGTAGACTCCCGTAGACCTTCATCTTCCCGAGCCTGACATCATAACCATCAGCCAAGACCCGAGAGGCAAAAAGCAATCCGGCCCTACTCAAGCCACCTTGGTACGTAAAATAACGTCCACGTCCAACGAACTCCTCACCTCCTCACCGGAAAAGGGCTATCCACCACCGAACTGTCACCAACCGCCCAACCACGCGGCACTAACGCAGAACATTCCGTCTTCTTCACCTTGACCCACCGGAGCTCCCGGGCGGAGACTTCCGGCTCGTGGTACGAGACGCTTCTCCATTCCACCCAAACTCGCCCACCAGTCCAAGCCATCCCAAAGACGGTCAGTCGTAATAAGACGAGGCGTCTCGTACGTAGTAAGCTTTTGCCGTGGCTCGAATGGCTTCATTTCTCATTAGCTACCCTCCCATCCATAACATATCATGTACACGCCAAGAAGTACTCGTGACACGCCAATTCCATGAGCAATTTCGCATCTCTCCGTCTTTCCATGTTTCCCATGCAAACTCCGCCGAATCCCCCCTCGTCCGTCTTCTGCCTTTTCCCTTCGCCCTCTGAAGACCCAACCTCCCTCTGCTTACCGTCCGACTCGGATCACTCCGGCCGCGATGAGCTTCTGCACCTTGGATCGGACCTGCGGGTTGCGCATGTGCTCCTGGAGAGCCGCCGGGTTGGACTGAGCCTGTTGCAGGATGGACTGCATGACGGGATCTTGCATGATGCTCATAATCTAGGAAAGTCAGTAAGCGTCTTGCCACGGTCAACCTCTCACTCACTTCAGGATCCTTCATCAGTCGATCCCGGGTCTGGTCCTCGGTCTCGTTGTCGCGCGCAGAGTACATGGCCGACAGAGCCTTGGACTGCTGCGACTCGATCTCGCGAGTGTTGGCGTTGTTGTGGTGCTCCTGGTCCACCACATGGGCCTCGTCGCACGCGTCCACGCACTCCGAGTACTTGCGCATGCCAAAGTAGGCCTGCGCCTTGCGGATGTAGGCTCGGATGAAGGTGGGATCCTTCTTGATGGCCGCGTTGCAGTCATCCACGGCGCTGGGGAACTCAAACAGCTTGATAAAGGCCGCGGCTCGGTTGCTGTAACCGCGGGGGTCCTCGGGAGCTCGCTGGATCATCTCCGTGTAGCTGGCAACCGCACCGGGGAAGTCCGTCTCCTTGAACTTCTTGTTTCCATCCTCGCGAGCCTCTTCGGCCTTGGCAGGGTCAACGTAGGCGGTTCGAGCAGCCTCGAGCTTGGCTCGCTCGGCGGCACGAAGCTTGTTCAGCACCTCGGGAGTTCGGTGCTCCGTCAGAGACTTGTTGTAGTGCTCGACGGCGAGGGCCAGGTCGCCCTTGCGCTCGTACGCCGTACCAATGCGCGCGTAGCTCTTGGCAATGATCTTGAAGTCGGCGTAAATCTCGCGGCCCTCCTCGATCGCCTTTGTGCACGACTCGATACACTTGTCATAGTCTCCCTTCTCAAAGTAGGCGGCACCCAGGTTGTTCAAGTAGGTGATGTCCTTGAACAGCTCCCACGCCTTGGAGTAGTGAGCAATCGCCTCGTCAAAGTTGCGCTTCTTGTAGTTTTGGGTTCCCAGAGCCTTCTCCTTGTCGGCCTCCTCCTTGGCCTTCTTCTTCTCGAGAGCCTCCTCGTCCACCTCCTCGACTTCGGACACTCGTTCGGACCCGGGGATCTCGGTGGCAGGCTCGGGTTTGCTGGGCCCGGGGGCGGGAGCAGGGGCATCGGGCATCGGCGAGTCCTGGGCATCAGGAGGACTCTCGCGGAGCTCCATGTCCACACCCATCAGGACACCCAGCACCGTAATCATTCGTTGATCGGTGAGGAGCTCGGCGGGGTTTCCGGTGCCTTGTTGGATTCCTTGCAGCTTCGACATGAAGGCGGGGTCGCTCAGGAAGGAGCTGGTCTTGGGGTTCGAGGCAAGCTTCTGAATCATATTAGGATCCTTGAACATTGCTCCAAGACCGCCCATGGGATCGCCGCCCATGGGGCCGCCAGGGCCGCCAGCAGGACCACCACCGGGAGCTATAAACCAAATCAGCACTCGACGCACGCAAGGGCACTTCAATGTCACTAACCACCAAGTTCGGCTTCCATGGCCTTTTCGACCGACGCGAGGCCGTTCTTCAGCTGCGCATTGTTGGGGTCGTGCTTCAATCCCTCCTCGTACGCATCGTTGGCGGAAACAAGGTCGCCCTTTCCGTGCAGGGCGGCACCTTTTCGTCCCCAGCCCTTGGCCCATTCTGGCTTGATTCTGGTCGTCTCCTCGGCATCGTTGAGGGCGTTGTCCCAGTCCTTCTTGGAGGCGTAAGCGGCGGATCGGTTGCTGAAGAGAATGTGGTTTTCGGGCTGGATGGCGATGGCTTGGGTGAACTTCTCGCTGCACGACACATCTATTAGCTAACGGTTCGTTTCAGCCACATGCGTGTCCGAGAAGCAAAACATACACAGCCTCGTCGAAGTTCTTCTCGGCAATGGCCTTGTTGCCCAGAGCCTTGAGCTCGTCCGCGGAAGCCATGGCGTAGTCGTCTCTTTTCGGGGGTAAGCGGCGGGTGAATAAGCGAAAGTTGTCTCGAGGAAGAAGAGAACAACAGGCGAGTTCTTTCAAAGACAGTCGGCGGCTTCTGGCCTAATTATGAGGAGATCTCTTCAATCGTTGTCGCCCTAGGCAATCACGTAGTGGGGAAAGAAGGGCAGAGCTGCTTTCTAGCTCATTCGATGGTTGACCCCGCAGGAAGCTGATAATTGGCCCGGCGTGGTCTGTGCGTGGTGAGGCTGCTTGAAGATTCCAGCGGAATCGGTATTTCTGTACCTGTAGGGTAAGGAAGTTGAATTTGGTGACGGAAGAACAAGAGAAAGACTGACACGTTATGATGCTTCCTTGTTTATATTCAAGTTTTTTCAAGTAAAGGGTAAAAGTTATCATGCATTTCTCTTGCACCTAGCTAACACTTAACCGTTGTGGCTTCACCAAGGGACCGACAGAAGTGACTACTCACGGGAGCAACAAACAGTTTGTCAAGAATATCATTAATTCATCATCACGCTGGTCTATCTATATCAATTCTATCCGCGCACGATCTAAGGAGCAAAAGTTTGCTCCTTCACAGCAACAGTCGATTCGGCAACAATGTCTGCCGCCGACTTTCCAACGCTAAACTTGTAATCACCAGCCTTGACAACCCACTTCTGCGCAGCCTCATCCCAGAAGGCAAAGTCGCGGGCGCGCACAGGCAGGCTGACGGTCGACGCCTCGCCAGGGCTGACTGTCACCTTGGAAAAGGCAGCCAGCTGCTTAATTGGATTCTCATCGACAGCCTGGGCGGTGCCGACGTATAGCTGAACGGCGATGGCACCCTTGACGCTGCCAGTGTTGGTAACCTTGACACTAACGCTAAAGTCGTCGCCCGACTCCTTCACCTCCAAGTCGGAGAAGTCAAAGGTGGTGTAGGACAGACCGAAGCCAAAAGGGAAGTTGACCTTATCGGCAGATAGGCGATCGAAGTGGCGGTAACCAACAAAGACACCTTCGGCATAAGTAACGTGGAGCTTGCCGTCGACGTACTCGCCGGGGAAGTTGCCAAAAGCAGGGCAGTCTTCGAGCGTCTTGGGGAAGGTACAAGAGAGGTGGCCTTCGGGAGTCTGGGCACCAGTCAGGACATCGGCAATGGCGTTACCGACCTCCTGACCAGGGAACCAAGCCTGGACGAGACCCTGGATCTGGTCCAACCAGGGCATGGCAATGGCAACGCCGGTCGAGTTGACGACAATCGTCTTGGGGTTGACGGCGGCCACGGCAGAGATGAGTCGGTCTTGGCTGCTGTCCTTGGGCAGGTTGAAGCTCTGCTGGTCCTGACCCTCTGTCTCCCAGAAGGGCTCGTGGCCAGTGAAGATGACGGCAACGTCGGCAGCCTTGGCGACCTCGACAGCTTCGGCGACAAGGTCCTTGTCATGCTCGGCCTCGGACATGTGTCCGATTCGGAGACCGACACGTCCCTCGAGAATGCCGAGGTCGTCACCGGCCTTGGGAGCGGGAGGGCTGGTATAGATGTAGAGCTTGTACTGCTTGCCGGCCTCGAGGGGCACCTTGATTTCAGGGGCAGGAGCACCGCCGAAGAGGAAGCCCATGGCATCGCCACAGTTTTCAGTCTGCTCATAAATGACCTTGTCGTCAATGACCAACTTGCTGGGGCCAAGGCCGGCGCAGGTGAAGTAGTAAGAAGCAGTCTCAGGGGCAGTGTAACTGCCCTCCAGGGTGACGTCTTTGTGGCTAAAGTCAAAGCTAGCGAGGACGTTGACGTCGGAATCGGGGTGGCCGTGCTGGACCTTGATGGGCTCAGGGCTGCCAGGCTCATAGAGCTTGTAAGTAAATCCGGGCTTGCCATCCAGTCCTACTACGTTCTCGGTAATGGGAGGAAGGTTACGGAAGGTATGAGCTCCTATTCGAGTGTCAGTTGGATGTGGATTGCTGATGCGGAAGATACTGACCCTTGGCGTAAGAGAACTCGACGCTGTCACCCAGAGCAGCGTTCATAGCGTCCCAGGGTGTGACCTTGTAGTGAGCGTTGACGGAGGCGCTGCCACCACCGTGGGCGAGACCGATCTTGGCGTGTCCGAGGAGGGCAATCTTCTTGCCCTTGACCTTGTCCTTGGACAAAGGAAGAACTTCATTCTCATTTTTCAACAGAACGATACCCTTGGAGCCAGCCTCGCGGATCAGTGCTTGATGCTCCGGCTTGTTGATGGCCTGCTCAGGGGGGATGGTGGCGTCCTCGAAGCACTTGAGGCGCTCAAGGAACTCGAGAACCTTGGTCGCTCGGTCATCAATGGTCTTCTCGGAGAGCTTGCCCTCCTTAACAGCAGCAACGACGTCCTCGGTCTTCCTCCAACGGGTGGGACCAGGCATCTCAAGGTCGAGACCAGCGTCGAGGGACTCGACAGTCGAGTTGACACCACCCCAGTCGCTCATGGCAAGACCGTTCCATCCCCACTCTCCGCGAAGAACCTGCTTCAGGGAAAAGGGGTGAGAATCGGCGTGGGTTCCGTTAAACATGTTGTAAGAGGTCATGAGAGCCCAGGGGTTGGCCTCCTTGACTGCAATTTCGAAGGGTCGGAGGTAAAGCTCGCGAAGAGCTCGCTCGCTGACAGTCTCGTCAACCGTCAAGCGATCGGTCTCTTGCTCGTTCACGGCGAAATGCTTAACAGTGGCGGCAACACCCTTGTCCTGGAGACCTTCGACAACTCGAGCAGCCATCTTGCCAGTCAGGAAAGGATCTTCGGAGAAGGACTCGAAGTTGCGACCACCAAGGGGATGCCGGTGCAGGCACATGGTGGGGGCAAGAAGACATCGAGCACCCTTGGATTGAGTTTCCTCAGCTAGAGCAGATCCAATCTTCTTGGCCAGATTCACATCAAAGGTAGAGGCCATCAAGCAGGCGGCAGGAAAGCACGCAGCGGAAGTGCCGCCTGCAAAGGAAGCACCTCGGGCTCCATTGGGTCCATCCGACACCTTGACGGCTGGAACGCCTTTTGAAGGGATTGGGATGGTTTCCCAAAGGTCCTTACCCGCAAGGAGACTGATCTAGGGAGAGGTTAGCAAGAGAAGATGGGCAAGGCAACAGAGGACTTGCCTTCTCCTCAAGAGTAAGGGTAGAAAGAATGGCTTTGAGGTCGGTGGAAGACATTTTGACGGCCAAACAAAACAATGAGACGCCTAAGCAAGTAACGAGGAGGATGAGAGATCATCTCGTCCCAAGCTGGGAGAGAGATGCTTTTAAGTCGATGGTCCATCCTCCTCGGTCGTCCAAGGACCAACCTCCTAGGTAACGGCTCGACATCCCGGGATATCTTCACCCGTTATTCAACCGGCCTCAACAGCATCATCTGCCACCATCATTTCCACTTTTGTGGAGGAGCAGAGCACGACGTGTACGATGTGTACATGAAGTCTCGTGTGGTGTGCCATGGATGCGGAGGTACCTCCGGGGAAGGCTCGACTTGGACCGGTATCCGGGGATGCGAGTGGTGCGCGTGTTGTGTAGCCGGGGCTGAGCCGGGCATTTTCCGAGGATCTCGCAGCGTGGCCGGCGCTAAGGAGGACTTCCACCCGATGATAATCCGACGTTGAAGCGGTGATTCAACCGTGAGTCTCTCCTCGAGGTTGACCGCCGAAAGGAGACCCATCCCGGGACCGGTTCCGGGGATTCTGGCAGCTGCAGGTCCCGATTAGCGATGCGTCATGGAGGGGAATGAGTCTCGAAAAGGTTTCGGCTGGTCTCTCGATGGGAGGGTTCGCTGCTATGACGATTCTGGTTATTTGTGTTGGGAGTCTGAGGACAAACCCACGTTTCGACGCGGGGCACGACGAGACACCCCAGCTACGGGCCTCGTTCCATTCATGGATTGCCCCTCCCTCCCTTCTGATGATCATCAGGCGGACACAGGGATCCTCTCTGTTGTTGGACTATCGATGCTGGCGCGCCATGGCGGCCTTGCATGCGGTGCATGAAGTTGAAGTGTCCTGGTTGGTCTCTAAAAGGACGGATGTTCCGTTTTTGGAGTTGAACCAAATCCGTCAATTGGATTTGGGCGTCATCCTCCCTCACCAACTTTATTCACAAGCCCTGCCGACTAATTAGTTAGTACCTGGATCAAAGAAGACGACCTTTTATTCCCAGCCGTCAGCGGACAATGACAGCACGAAACTCGCAGCCATCCAGGTCCCGGATTCTTCCGAAGATTATGCGTCCACCGTCACAGCCACATCTTCAGACAGGCTCAAACACGAGCAAGCGCCAAGTGACGCAACACCGCACTTAATCTTTCTCCCACACAAGCGCGGGCTTAAGCGATCTTTTGTTTCGATACCTGCAATCGTGTCCTCACTCCGTCATGACAACTCTGGCAACGCGGTGCAGCTAGCCATTCCGTCAGAAACAAAACATGAGCGCTCAGGACGAGGTGGTACCTCGAGGTGAGTAACCGCAGTCTATCCATGTCGCTGACCTTTGCTAAACCGAGGCACGGTTAGGGGACCATTGGGCGTCCATCCCCACGCATCTGATCCTCGCCGAACTCCAACGACGTAAAGACGATGGCGAGAAACCGGCATGCGGATCTCGAACAAAGGGATCCTACGACACGAGCGCCCATGTCTTTGCCCTCTTTCTCATCTTGGCCGTCAGCACGCTGGGTACGTGATCGCGTTGGCGATTTGATGCCGACCATCCGAGGGACGGATACTAATCTTGGTCGCGTACAGCCTGCGGTTTCCCGTTAATATCACGTCGCACCACGACGGGTCGTCGACAAAAGTCCATCATTTTCTACTGCCAGCACATCGGTACCGGCGTCCTCCTCGCGACCGCATTCGTCCACCTCCTCCCGACCGCCTTCGAGTCCATGACCGACCCATGCCTACCATACTTTTTCAGTAAAGGCTACCCCCCTCTCCCTGGGTTTGTCGCCATGGTCTCTGCCATTGTAGTAGTTGGCGTCGAGTCGTACCTGACGGCCCGGGGAGCAGGGCACTCGCATTCCCACAACCACAACCTCTGGGACGAAAACGACGAGTCGGACAGCGATGTTACCTTGCACGAGAGTACCGGACTGGCGGAGAGGAGGGCTGGATCAAGACCGCCCGACATTTACCTAGAGGATATCGAACCAACGGATGGACTGGTTGCTGGAGCCTCGCCTCTGCCCGAAGCTTCGCCCGACGCACGAGAGACGACCAAACTGACGGAGGACTTTAACGACGGAGATTCGGACCTTGACCTGGATATGGGGGAACTCGATCCCATGTCCTCCCGAGGCGCGCACCGTCGCAACGGATCATATTCACTCAAACCACAGGATATGCCCCAGACCCCTACGTCACCCGGCGTACCCCATACTCCCGAGGAGAACCAGCGGCTTCTGCTACAATGCCTCATGCTCGAAGCCGGTATTCTTTTCCACAGCGTCTTTATCGGAATGGCTGTTTCCGTTGCTACCGGGCCGGCGTTTGTCGTGTTCCTCATCGCCATCAGCTTCCACCAAACCTTTGAAGGCCTCGCCCTTGGAAGTCGAATTGCGGTGCTCCAGTTCCCTCGCAAATCCATTCGGCCATGGCTCATGGTTGTCGCGTACGGAATGACCACGCCCATCGGGCAAGCGATCGGCTTGGTGATGCACAGCATATACGATCCGCAAAGCATGGGGGGTCTGTTGATGGTTGGGTTCATGAATGCCATTTCCTCGGGGCTGTTGCTCTATGCCGGCTTGGTACAGCTCCTGGCGGAGGACTTTTTGAGCGAGAAGAGCTACAAGGTGCTCAAGGGAAAGAGAAGGGTTCGGGCTTTTGGAAGCGTGGTTGCTGGCGCGATTCTCATGGCTTTGGTGGGCGCATTTGCTTGAGCATCTTTGCACGGCGTAGATGACTGTATATAGACCATATAGGACATGTTTTTATCGGATGGCTGGATGGCGTTGGTGGACAAAATTGGACATTACTAGATTGCTTGTTGCAGAACTGACCTCTCGGCCTTCTTTCCCCGCACAAAACTCCGAAGCGATTCGGAACTTCGGAACAATTGCATGCCGCAATTCGTGAAGCTCAGCCGGAGGATTGTCTCGAAAGTCGAAAAGGCGAGCCGCGAATGCAACCTCTGACGAGGACGCCGGATCCCGCGTGGGCCGGTCGTACCAATCACGCCGCCGCCTTTAATCAGCCGGAGATGCAGAAGCAACGTTTTTGTCCCACCCCAAAGCTCGAGCTACTTGCTAGCTGTTTGTGGTGTTGCGAGATCGAACCACTTCTGTACAAAAGGTGAGAGGGAGGTATGTGCTGAAGCTGTGTTGTGTGGTATAATAACCGATTATCCATCTCCAAGACATCCATTCTCTTCCCTTTTTCTTCTCCTCTCCCCTTTCTCATCATGTACCGCGTCGGCCTTTTCATCTTCCTCACCTTGCAAGCCCTCATAACATCTTTAGTGATCAACCGCTCCCCGTACCTCATGACGTCGATGGTACCAACCAAGCCGTGGGCCGATGGACCCATGAAGCTGGTCGTCACGCCTCAGTTCGAGACGAAGAAGGTAGGGCATCTTTTGAGAATTACGACTTACTTTTTCACACGAAAGAAGACACCCGCTCACTCCAAACATAGACTGACCTCTTCACCGTCGGGGCAACGCACATGTGTCTCCTGCACAACGCCATCATTCGCGGCTTCAACTCCATCTACCTCCAGGCGCCGCACGTCAAGGACGCCGACAAGGCTGCGTTTATCGGGTATTCGCAGACGTGGTTCCGCTTCGTCAAGTCGCACCACGACGACGAGGAGGAGAACCTGTTTCCCAAGATTCAGGAGCTTCTGGATGGTGATGATGTGTGGACGCAGACACACGAAGAGCATGGTGAGTACTAGGGTATTCCCATCATGACAACTTCGAGACGACTGACCATGACCTTTCTAGAATCGTTCCTCGCGGGCCTCGCCGAGTTCAACACGTACCTCGACACCCTCGACTCCCCAACCTCGCTCGACCCAGTCAAAGTCATCGCCCTCTTGGACGCCTTCAAGGACAACTTCGAGAACCACTTCCACAGCGAAATCCACACCATCGCGGCGCTGGCCTCGCACGCCAGGGCCCCTCCGGTCGACACGCCCGAGGCGGCGGCCGCCGGCGATACCTTCAAGAACTGGGGAAAGAAGACGGTGACCAAGGCGGGGATGCTCGACGTGGTGCCCTTTTTCTTGCTGAACCTGGATCGTACTGCCGAGGGCGGCATGTGGGCGAATTGGCCGGCCATGCCTGCCCCTGTGAAATGGGGGCTGACGAATATTGCCGGGTCGTGGTACGGTCCTTGGTGGAAGTTTTCGAGTTGTGATGCTCAGGGGCTGCCGCAGCAGCTGTATGCGCTGCGGAAGTGATGGTGGTGGAGGAGCGTGGTTGATTATGGTGTACGGCGTTAGGATATTGTCATTTTAGAAGACTGCTAGGGTAATTGAATATACCAATCGAGTCTCGTTGCTCGTTCCCAGTGACAAGTCGTTCAACTCTCACTTCTCTCGTGTTCTGGTTGGTCTCGGCCACACAAAGAACACCATCCAATATGTTTGGCTCAAGGTGCTTTGAGCACTCGAACAAAGCTGGGATACGAGCACGGCAGGACTCGCCTTACCTTCTAGGACCTTTCCCATGAAGTTCATATTTAAGAAAATCCCTAAGCACTTCTTTCTTTTAGACCTCCCGACTTTCACTACCCCGTGAACCCCTTCCGTCACCACACCAAAACGCCGCGTCAAAGATGGGCTGCTACCCTTCCTCCCTCGAAGCCCCCCCGACCCCAGCATCTCCCCGACACGGGCCGCCAATCTTCGACCCCTATACCATCTCTCGCGAGGATTTATCCAAGATACTCTATCGTAACGCCGAGCATCGAATGGAGGTGCCGACTAAATTCGGACGTCCGGCCGTGGAGGACCGCCGTCGACGAGAGAATCCGGAGCGCGAGCCGCAGGTCTATCCCCCGGTTCCTGCTCATCTTAGGGGATCTCCGGGGCCGCCGCCGCTGAGGGAGAAGGTGACCTGCTGGGCTGAGTCTGTTGCGAGAGAGATTGGCGTGGCGAAGTAGGAGCGTCGGTCGTGAACACAATGGAATCTTGCGGTGGTCGTGGACTACGAAGAGGCATTCGTGGATGTCCATCTATGAACCTGGATGCAGACTCGATCTGTGTAGAAGTCTGACATGAGCTTTCAAGGCCATGTCGTAATGATAATGACTGGCATGACCATGGGTTGTCAAGACATTGATTCCCCCTTACGAGCTCTCCAGGACGACACATTCGTGACGGAGATGTTGTCTACTGTGAACAACCGCCTTGCCCATGGATGAATAGAGGAAAGGATTCAGGGGACTATTTAATCGATCAATTTCCTCTTCCGATACCTTTTGAATTCTGCACCGCTCGCCGAAAAGACAACACACGAAGAGCTTCCACACTTGCAGCCTTGCCTTGCAGACGACACCCTCGTTTACCAGTCTTTGCACACTCAAGACCCCTCGCGATACCCTCACTCCAAACCTGACCCCCCGAGCATTCCCCCGTGCCAAACACTATTCCCTCGCCGACAATGGGCTGTTGCTCGAGCAAGCCGGACCACGACGAATTCGTCGAGTACCGCAACGACGAAATGCGAGTCGTCCGCAAGAAGCACAAGCCGCGCCCCCAAGCCGACATGGAGCTTGGGCCCGTTGCCGGCAGCAGTCGGAGGGAGCCGAGTGGCAGGCATCATAGGTCGGGCCATTCTCATAGGTCTCGTCATCGTTGATGGATGGGGGGTCGGCTGGAGCGGGCGGATGTTCTACGGAAATTTGGAATAGGAGGTAGAATATCTTGATGTTCTTTGAATAATTTGAATGAGATTTTGGGAATCAATTGTTGCCTGCGCGGTGTAAACTGTGTTCCTCCGAAGAACTGTGCTATTTGTGTAGGAGTCTCGGGCAGCTCTCTAAGCCCATTGTTCCATGGTATCAAAGTGCGCCTTGAGTGAACGACCTTGTATAAACTTGAGAACCTTTGTTCCCTAGAACCCGCATTGCCACGTTCTTTATAAATCATACTACATTGTTCCCTTCCAATCTTCCCCTTCACCCTCAACACCTCACCCAACACTACCCCCAACTATCCCTAACTACCCCCAGGTGAAGCTGTGAAGCAGCTACCTCCCATCCCCCAACATCTTCACCCCTTCCATAACTCTCCCAAAGTCTACCTACTCCCTTACACCCAATAGTCACCATGGGCTGCTTCATGAGCCAACCAGTCCACTACTTCGAACCCCCCCGCAACGAGCGAGGACAGCCTCGTCGGCGATACTCGCAGCGATCCGTCCGCAGCTTCCACAGCGAAGCCCACCGGTTCAGCACCATGGACCGAGAGCCTCGACGGGGTCTTCGGCGCAGCACCCTGAAGAGAAAGTCGAACCTGAACTTGTACGCTGCGACTCATCCTCCTCGGACGCCCACGCCGCCGGATTACCCGACGCTTGCAAGGGCGAGGGCGCTTCGGCGCACCCAGTCGACTGGGGGTCTCGAGGCGTTCAAGGTTCGCAGGTATGATGAGGGTGCTCGGCCGAAGTCGCTTGGGGCGAATATTAGTCTGAATTGGTGAGGGTGTGCGCTGTTGATGAGAGTGAGATTTTGGAGAGCGAGAAATTGGATAGAGAAGGCATTGATGCGACGCGGAGTCAATAGTATGAATATAGTAAATGAGATATGAATCCGATATTTACCTGCGATTACATTTATGGATTACTCCAACACCGCGAATGAGTAATCGTGAATACCAATCTGGCACTGACACTGTCTAGGTATATAGTTCGTGTTAGAGATGGATGCGCGGACTCCAAGTCAAGGTTCGTCGTAGAGGTCTGTTATTAAGAAACTCCAGTCTCAGGTTCTCTCACTGGCATTGAACATACTGTGATTTCACCTAAATATGCAACGCGTCTTTATTATCCTTGCTCTGCATATGCTCATTCTTATGGCAATTGCTGAATTGGTCGGATACTCATATGGACCCCATTCAGGGAGTCTTAATTGTGAACTAGGTTCGCTCTTTTCTGCTTGACTAGACTATCCAGGATCTAGGAGATCATTAGTGACCAACTTCTGAAAAGGCTATGATTTCTGGTTCTTCGTCTTGAGAGTGTCGATGACCAGGTCGCAGTTACTAGCCATCGAACCCAAGCCAGATTCAATGGCACACAGCATCGCCTTTTTAATCCAGTCATCGAAACACATTTCGGGATTCATGAACTAGGTGTCAGGGGGTTGATGTCACTTCAGGCATCGACGAGACGAGCCATCTGTCACGACAACGAAGCAAAGCCCGGGATTCAATGTGGCGTCTGAAGGGCTGATTGAACTGAATACTTGCTCATGGGTCAAGAAAAAACCATTACTAGAAACAGAGGACATGAAGTGGTTGGCTGAATGTCACGAATGCGAAGACCCCTGAGTGGATGTCGGGCGATGGGTTGGTGAAGGGACTGATGAGTCGGGTGAGCCTGAATATCTTGAATAGTTGGGCAGTAAATGGCCAACAGAGGATGTCTTTTATGTTTTTCTGATGCTTTGTAAAATCTTATCACGGTGCCTAACATGAGACATTGCATGACAACTGAGGGCATCTTAATGACGCTTGAGACACCATATAGTTGTATGAATCGGGATGTTTTCATTCCTATAAATACTTCGCCATTCCCATCGATTTAAAAACTCTTCCCTTCCTACTTATCCTCGTTTCCTACCCTCAGGGCCCCCCGTCTTCAAAAACACCAGCGTTGCTTCTACCACTCCTTGTCCCCTCCCTCCCTCCTTAACACTTGACGCACTCAAAACAAGCCATATCTACCCCCTATCAACATTTCCACCATGGGCTGCTGCTTCTCAGCGGAACCCCCCCGTCGCTCAAGCTCCGAGTCGGGCTACCCCCTCGTCGACAGGAGACAAAGCCGAGTGCGAAGCACCCGACCGTCTCACAGCAGTTACCGCCAGTCCCGGAGCGCAAGAGTCCAATATCCCCCCCAAGTCCTCACGCGGATCGGACGCGAGATGGCTGCCCAAGTGTAGGCCCAGACTTCTCCGCGATGGCCCTGCCAGCCACAACTGGCCGTGGAGGAGGACCCCAACGCTTCCCTCGAGTCGATGTACAAGTACGTTTCCTCAACCGATGACTTTTTTTATTCGCCCGGCATTCTCACGGATTTCATAGCCACTAGGTTCAGCGACTGGCCGAACTCCACCACATACCCGCCAAGGAGCTCCGGGAACGCGTCCCCTTTGAGTCTCACCGGGCGCCTGAGCCTGCCGATTACGCTGGGATACCGCGCTTGGAGTACCGTTGCCAGAGAGCCGCCTGAAACGTTTCGGTGACTGGTTTGAGTTCCAATTACTTCTACGCAGACTCTCTTTGCGACTCGTGCCGGCATGGCGAATGGATTGGGTTTGGGACTGAGGAGTCACCTGGGTTTGGGCGGTTGTGATGGAGCGTTTTCAGGGGGCCCCAAGGTCATGGGATTTCGTATTTTAATTCAACCATGTTTCCTCTAGCTCACGCCGACGTGATATCTCTGAATCAAGACTATTCGCCGTGTCAGGTGTTTCAGCAGTCATCTAAAAGGCATTCAAAGAATGCGTCGAGGTACCTTCTCCCACAGAGTCAGTTCCTTGTCGACACTCACGACTGGTAGCAATCAGGTGTCATGTTTCTCTGCGGTCACGATGGTTTGCTTCTTGTCTTAGTCTTTGCTGCTTCCTAAAGATGAAGGGCACCGTCCTTGGGACTATAGGATGTAAGATGGTCCCAACATTAGCAGCTGGAAGAACAGTAATGTTTCAAACTACTAATGTAAGGGATGATTATTTCCATGGCTACATCTCGGTCACCTTGGACTTTCGGTCTGCAAAGCGTGATCCGAGACCATGCCATCACAAGCAAGTCCGCTTCGACGGATAGCCGCCAACGGCATGCAATCTCTTCACAACACTTGTCGCCTCCCCTATCCCAACCGAGTGCCGTCTTTCGCATGCCATAACCACGAGGAACCTGCATAACAAACCGCTCCCAAACAACCAAAGTCGACCACGGCGAAGCGTTTCCCGTATTACGCGCGTGCCCTTTCAGCGTGTTTGTAGCACTCGGTTTGAAAAGGGTGAATCACACTCGCCCAAGGAGTCATCTCCCGTTTGTAGCACAAGATATAACCCAACGGTCCATCCGCGAGAGCAGATAAAACTTGCCAGATGCCCCCGCGATACTTCCTCTGCTCTTCTTCAGATCTCACACTCTCGCCATCGCAAGACATCTGCCGCCATTCCCTGCTTGCTCGAGTTACAAAAACGACAACATGGGCTGCTGCGATTCCAAGCCTCCCAGAGGGGAGAGCCCGACCCGACAGGCTCGACCCGTCCACACACCGTATGCCACGGGCCCCTTTTTGCGTTGGACTTTTTGTGCTGACGGCTCTATAGCACTCGACCTCCTCACGGAACCATCAGCTATCCAGTGACGCCGGCCACCGACATCGGCACCGTGGCAGGCTCGCCCATCGCCCTCGAAAACGTGCGGCACGTCCAGGCGCAAACAGCCCCGGCTTATCCTCCCCAGCCAACCGGTCTCGAAGACTTAGGCATCAGTGATTCTGATGAGCCGGCCCCGGCGCCTGTGACCCGACCCGTCGAGGTTCACGGGGAGAGCGCGACGCCGAAGAAGCAGACGGAAGGAGACTCGGGCTCGGACAAGGGGAAGGGCGAGACTAAATGAATTCTTCGAAATACGAAAAGGCGTCCCAGGGTGGTGATGGAGGAGTTCGGGACGAAGCATAACCTCGGGTAGTGACATCTACGAAGGGAAGAGTTTCAGGAAGCCAACAAGCATCGCCGTTTACAGCCACGCATGCATGCGGTGCACCACGACTTGGGGCTATTTCCTTTTCCTTTTCATCTTTGGGTCGGAGGGATCACGGTTGTACCAAGAGGACGGATAGATGGATGTTCCATGCTTGGAAGCTGCACGTCTGAAACGAAAAAGATAAATGCCGTCCGCGGGGTCTAATAAGAGAATGATAAAAAAAAATTGTGCTACCCGAGAGGAAGATCCTTGTGTGAAGACGTAACGTGGCCGGGTGTTGCAGCATGGGCTGAGCCACGACGGATTTGTGCTTCGAGGCTGAGAGAAAGTGCCGAGCAGGTATGCGTACAATACGAATAGAAGAGCAGTATCTTTTGTTATTCGAGCGTGGGGGGTTTGGTTCGCATCGCGGTAGACGCGACAAAAACATACGATAAACTTGCTCAAGTGCCAAGCAAGGCCCGACGAGCGTGGATCGAGTGGCTTGCTAGAGTTGGTGGTGGTGGGAGTCGGAGATCAGGATGGAACATCTTTGTTGTTGGCTTTAAGTGTACGACACGTCGAGCCATGGCCATCTATTCTCTCAAAGTGGCTGAGCTTATTCCCTCCTCTGACACTTGTCGATCTGCGGAGGAGTTGTCGAAGTGGTTCGCATGGGAGTCCAGGTAATTTATCGCGAGTCGGGATGCAACTGAGGAGACACACACACGACCACTACGAATACAAGGGAAGACATACCTGACCAATGGTATTCATGGTTTAATGGTGGATCGAGCAGGGATTCAACCCATTTCGTTCTTTCAGCAGCAAACTCGAGCAAAAGGCCGTCCATTCAAAACTTGCTCAAACAGACGCAGTAGGGCCATATTCTGCCAAAGTCTCTCCACCGCGATCCACGGTTCGTCGACAGGGAATAACCTTTATTGCAGGAATTGGATTCGGGTGGGAGTGCATCATGCGGTACAATGAAAGCACACGGAAGTGGTACTTGGAGGGCTCAGCCTGCTTCTGTTGTGCGTGCAGGTGCAGGTGCAGGTGCAGGTGCAGGTGCAGGTGCATCCATGGACGCTCCTGCCTCGTCTGTTATATAACCCGCTCCGAGGAACCGAACTTCCATCGTGAATCATCCTCCACTTCTTCCTCTTCCTCCTTCTCCTCCTCTTCTCTTGCCTTCTTCTCTTGCTCCCATCGACACTCATCCAAATCACAACAATCCCTTCCGCTCCCACAATGGACATGTCCGACATGTCCTCGACGGCCACCATGACCATGGCCATGTCCGCCACTGCCACCATGGACATGACCTCGGCCACCTCGACCATGGAGTCGATGAGCATGGGCGGCTCCGACTGCAAGATATCCGTACGCCGTCCGCCATGACGCGACCGAATTGGCTACTAACCAAGACAACAGATGCTCTGGAACTGGAACACGGTCGACTCCTGCTTCATCGCCGAGTCCTGGCACGTCACGTCCAAGGGCATGTTCGCCGGTTCCTGCATCGGCGTCATCCTGCTCGTCATGACGCTCGAGTTCCTCCGCCGCGCCGTCAAGGAGTTCGACGCCTACCTCATCCGCCAGCACCAAGCCAAGTTCCAAGCCTCCGATGCCGCCGCCCACGGAGCCGCCTCGGACAGCAGCAAGCACGACACCGCCGCCGCCGCCGCCTGCGCCGCGGTCGCTCCCCCCTTCCGACCCAACGTCTTCCAGCAGGCGATCCGCGCGTTCCTCCACATGTGCCAGTTCGCTGTTGCGTACTTTGTCATGTTGCTCGCCATGTACTACAACGGCTACTTCATCATCTGCATCTTCATCGGCTCGTACCTGGGCTCCTTTGTCTTCCAGTGGGAGGTCCTCTCGGGCGGACGCAACACGAGCGCTACCCGCGAGGCGACGGTGTGCTGTGGTTGAGCTTTTAGGAACGGGCGTGGACTCGGAGGAGTCGTCGTCTCTCGGTGTCGTCGTTGTCGCACGGATGGGTCATTTGAGCCCTCTAATGTTATGTGAGATGGATCTGGTCAGAGCCACGTACCACAAATCGCCATGCATGATGCGAGTCGGCGTCGCTGGTGCCGTGTTACTGCTCTTTGTCTGGAAATTCCGCATTGTCTAGTACTTAGTATCTAATCGAACCGATACCCCTCTTTCATGTTGTATACGTTATAAAGTTTGATGCGATTGGTGGTGGTCGAGAAAGAGTTAAAGATGCGGTGCAGGGTTACCAGGCTTTGAAATAGAGGAAGCTGAGTAAGAGGCGCTAACAAGGGCCTAGATTATTGGAATGAACGGTACCTGGACGAGGGGCACAATTGCGGCGACGGGTGCGGGCTGACAAATGGCGTCTCATGTACCTGTAACTTTTGGCGGCGATCCTCCAGATTAATGAGAGCTTGGCACACAGCGAGACACCCAGCTCGATCCTCCCTCCGTCAACCACCCCCCCATTGTGACGGCGAGAACAACGACCAACTCTCTCCGTCTGGGCGTCTCGTCCTCGTCCGTCGCCATGTTCCGCCACCTCATGTCCGCCAAGGTGCGCTCCAACGCAGGATGCTGGACCTGTCGCCTGCGGCGCAAGAAGTGCGACGAGAAGCGTCCCGTCTGCGAAGGCTGCGCCCTCCTCGAAATCACCTGCCACTACAACGACGAGAAGCCCGAGTGGATGGACGGCGGGCCCAAGCAAAAGGCCATGGCCGAGAAGATCAAGGCCCAGGTCAAGAAGCAGGCGTCGCAGCGCCGCGACCGCAAGTACATGGAGATGCTCGAGGCGGGAACCCGCAGCGTCAACCTCGCATCCAACGACGACGACAGCGCTACCACTACGACGACTCTTACTGCTACTCCTCCGGTCGGGCCCTCGGCCTCGGAGACGGCTGCTTCCGACACCGATCCTCCCTCGAGTCACGACACCGGCTCGACGCCCGCCTCGAGCAACACCAGCGGCGCCTCGCCCCCCGACGCGCCGTGGCACAGCCAGTTCACCGTCCGCTCCGACGACTCCCACAGCCTGGCGGGCACCAACACCGAAGTCCACTTCATCATGATATACCTCGACTACGTCTTCCCCCACCTGTTCCCCTTCTACCGTCCCCCGATGCTCGCCGGCGGCCGCGGCTGGATCCTCGACGTATTACAAAGCAACAAGTCCGTCTGGCACACGGCCACCTCGCTCGCATCCTACTACTTCAGCCTCGTCCTGGCCAACGGCGAGACCGAGCACGAAGAGTGCACCAGCCGCATGGTGCACCAGCTGCAGTCCCAGTTGGAGATGGGCCTCCGGGAGCTCCAGCGGGAAATGAGCGCCATCAACGCCGCGGGCGACCTCGCCGGTCCTCAGGACAGGCTCCAGGTGCTCCAGGCGATCCTGCAGATGCTCATCTTCGAGGTCTCGACCAGCAACAAGGACCATTGGCGGATGCACCTCGATGCTGCCGTCGCCATGTTCATGCAGATCGTCCCCTCGCCCGAGAGCTGGACGGATACGCTCCTGAGCCTGTACAGCTTGCGCTGGCCACCACCCAACATGGGAATCAACCGCCCGTTCAGCACCAGCCAGGCCGCCCTCCGCTTCTTCACCGCAAACATTCTATACATCGACGTCATGTCCAGCATCACGCTCGAGCAACCCCCGCGGCTTCAAAAGTACCAGTCCCCCGTCATCCCGGGCTGCCAATCCATCAAGCCCGGCGTCCAATCGGCCGGTCCCTTGTTCATGGAGGAGTTTACCGGGTTGCAGAACTGGGTCGTCCAGATGATTGGCGACATTGCGGCGCTGGACGCGTGGAAGAAGGAGCAGAAGCGGGCGGGCTCGCTGTCGACGACAGAGCTGGTGCAGCGCGGTAAAGTCATGGACGACGCCATCAAGGCGGGACTCATGACCATGGAGGGCGAGTGCCAGCGGATGCGGGCCAACACAGATCCCATCATCGCCATGCTCGGCCAGCACCAGCCGGCAGCCCACCAGCCCGGCCTGACGGACCAGTCGCCCAGCCTGCTCGTCAACAACCTGATCTGGCTCGTTGCCGCGCAGACGTACCTGTACGTGGTCATCTCCGGCTGGCAGCCCTCATGTCCCGAGATCCGCACCTCGGTGGCGCGCATGACGGAGCTCCTGACCCAGCTACCTCAAGACACGGGGCTCAGGACCCTGGTGTGGCCCTTTTGCGTGGCCGGCTGCCTGTCCCAGCCCGAGGACGAGTGGAAGTACCGGGCCATGGTGCAGCGCATGGGATCCGTCAGCGTCTTCGGGACGGTCAAGGCGGCCATGGAGATCATGGAGGCCGTCTGGGCGCGGCGGCACCAGATCGACGAGAGCTGGGACGTGGCCAAGTGCATGAGGATACTGGGACACGGAGTTTTGCTGATTTGATACCCCTCTTGTCATTCCTTTGGTTTGGAATAAAGGGGGTCCGAGGCGACTTTGATTCGGGATATGGGTTATGAGAAATATGGCTGAACGGGACAAAGGCGCAACAATGATGGCCAGGAATTTTGGTCAATGGGTTAAAGTGAATCTATCACAAGGGATTCTTTTCGCAAAAATGAAACTTTGATATACCCAAAAACTCGTATATTTTTCTCGTTTTTATCTTTTCTTCGTTCTGACCATGGAACCAATTTAATCTAGCCAGTAGACATTACCTGTGGTTTTGAGCAACCACATCTCATGCGATCCAAAAAAAACCTTGACAAACATTCGAACCAATTTCATTACCATTCATTTCTTTTCGAACCAAAAGGAAACTCAGATTAATCCCGTAGGCTGGTTTTGCCTCTTCTGGCCAAAAAGAGTCTGCCTCTTCTCGATCAAGTTGAGGTCCCACCAGCCCTCGATGCGCGACATGATGGTCCTCCGCTTGGAACTCACCCGTTCGAGGAGCGGGCTGCGGGGGCCGTCTTCGGAAAAGGCCGGCGACGGAGGCGCGAGGAAGGGAGCCGGCGGCGCGCGGGGCACGGGCGCGTGCAGGACGAGGCTCCGGGGGACTCGGGGAACCGGAGGGACCGGCGGGACCGGAGGGAGCGGAGGCAGACGGTCGACGGGCCGGGGCGGGTCGTCGGCGTGGCGCATGGATATGCGGCGGGCGACGACGACGGGCGCCGTGGAGGAAGGAGGGGGGAACCACGACGGATGACGGCGCGCAGTGTGCGAGCTGCTGTTCTCTGTATACTTCTCCTGGTGCGCGATGGCCACCGTTCCCAGGCTGCGGCTCCGGCTCCGGGCCACGACGGGCTGGAACCCGGCTCCGCCGCGAGCCCGCATCCCCGCTTCCACGCCTCCTCCACGGCCGCGCCCTCAAGCGTCCTCCTCGAAGCGCTTGGGCTGCTGGTGCCTGGCGGCGCCGCTGCCCTTGGTCACGCGCCAGAGGCACAGCTCCGCGACGACGGACAGCGCGAACAGGATGCACATGGCGATGCTGAAGCCCCAGACGGCCTTGAGCTGGTAGCACGAGGCCTTGTCGGCGTCGACCCAGGCGTAGACGTTCGAGTCGTGGTGGGCGACGTTTTGGAACAGCGAGTAGATGAAGGTGGCGGTGTTGCCGTCGTCGGGGAACTTGGGGCAGGCGAGGTAGGAGACGGGCTTGCCGACGGAGCAGGCCACGACGATGCACGCGATGAGGAGGAGGGAGTCGCCTGCTGCGGCGACGAGGAGGGGGAGCATGTGGTCCCAGTAGAGGATGTAGCTGACGATGATGTAGAGGACGGCGATGCAGGACTATAACTTGTGAGTCACCATCTGGAGAAGTCGAGATACATCTACTTACCACAACCAGTGTGCCAATCAGAGCCGAAGGAGCGGCATAGTCGTTCATGACCATCTCGGAGATGAAGTTCGCCGTCAACCCGATAATGGTGATGAGCGAGAGGAACTGCATGCCGCGCATGGCGGTAAACATGGCGCCGAGGGCACCGAGGGCGGGAGGCGAGTGCATCTTGTTGTTGGATCGAGAACTCGATGTGACGATGGAGAGGCGAGGGCGAGACGAGCCGGCGGTTCGCAGCGGGAAGTGCTTGGAGTAGAAGGGGCGGGCAGGAGGGGCCGGGGAAGGAATCTTGTCGATTTGGATTGGAGACCTCGCCTAAATAGGGAGGACTAGAAAGAATGAAAGAAAAGAGGAGGGAATGAAGGTGTTGCAGGTAGTGGCGTCGAAAGTTGGACTTCAAGGGACAGAAGATAGAGAGAGAGAGAGAGAGAGAGAAAAGTTGACTTGAATGAAGCGAGTTGGTGTCAAACCGAACCCGAAACAAGAAGAGATGTGAGAGATTGGAATTGTTTTTCAAAGAAGACCAAGGAAATGGACAAAGGAAAGGAGACAAGAAAGGAAAAAGAAGACTAGGGAAGAGATGTTGAAGATGATGGTGTTTGCTGAAGAGAAAGGAGAGAGAGAGACAAGAAAAGGGTCGACTGGCCACAGTCCTTTATACCAAGACAACAATGAGATTTCGAACATGTTCCCAGCCAAGACAGTGAATACGAAAATAGACATCCCATCCATCAATAGCACCACCTCAATATCGGCCAGAGTCGACGCGACCCTACGAATGGCCAAGTTTCCAAATACAGCAGCCGCCCGGGGAAGACAAGTGGTTCCACAAACGTGCCCAAGCCCAAGTCGTCTCTTCTCTCATGAGCAAGGAAAACATGCTCTGAGCGATTGATGAAACGAATCAGACAAGGAAGGTTGACCTTTGGACAGAAACAAAAAAGCAACCTCCCAGATGCAATGACTCCCCCGATCCAAAGAACCCTTCCGACCAATCACCATCCCCGCAACGCCGGGACCTCGCGTTTGCCGCACGCCACATCCCTGGCCCGACGTCCTGATTGGCGCGCCGACCCGGTCGCAACCCCAAACGAGCAAAAAGGGAAAATGGTGAAGCGTGTTTTGGTAGCCGCGATGAACCAACCCCTGCCAGGTCGTCGATTGGACGAGAGCACTTTATGGTCGCTTCCAACTCGGGACGAGGCTGGTCGGGTTGGTTTGAGAAGCGGTTGCATAGTGGGCGAGATTGCCAGTGATTGCTGTGAAGGACCATGCCAGATGAACTGCACGATTCAAACCAAACCCCTGACTCTGCGTGAACGCCACATCGAGTTGCTTGTCGGGATCTGCTTCCTTTGCAACCAAGACGACTGGACCTCCGTCTTGGACATCTCCCTCGCAGCCTGCAGGACTGGTCGCCGTCTGCCAAGTTTAGAAAAAAAGAAAAACCCTGCGTCCAACAATGCCAGATCCTTGATCTTCATGCCCGTCAAAAGTCCATCGTCCTACACTACCTATGCGACCTCTTGCCCGCCTATACGAACCTCGTTGCCGTGGCATTTGACGCCCGCCATTCAACACCACACCAAGGAGGAGACCCAACTGAGAGTAACTTTCTTTTTGCGCCAGACGCCTATCTAAGATCCTTCATTATCAACACTGTCATGCTTGTCCCGCGCCTTTGCTATCCATGCATTCTCAAGGCCTTTTCCAGGACCCCCCGGCATCTCCTCTTCCTCCTCGCGCCTGTGCTAGCTGGCCGTGGCCCATTCTCAGGTCCAGGTGGTGGCCTGTCAATCTGACAACCACGACGCCATAATAAGCTTTGTCTAACCAAGCAGATCGTCCATCGCAGAGCCGCCCGTCTTGGGAGCCGCGCCGCTGCCGCTGCCTCCCGCAGGGGCACCCCAGATGCCCGCGCTGCTCTTCTCCTTGGCCAGCTGCCCCATCGTGGGCCCGGCAGTAGGCGTCGAAGACTTCTTGATGCCAGCGCTGGCCTTGCCCCACAGAGCCCCAAAGGCATCGCCACCGCCGGCCGCGGGCTTGGCTGGTGTGCTGGAGACGGGTTTCATGTTGGCCATGGTGGTGGGAACGTTGGATGATGGCGTGCTGGAGAATCCCGACACGCTGGCACCATGGGGGGCACCAGAAGGCTGTGCCTGGATCGTGCCAAAGTAGTTGGGTCCCGACTGGAACCCTGACGTGGGTTGAGCCGTGGCCTGAGGAGCAGGCGCGGACGGGATGCTGAAGGCCGAGTAGTTGACGCTCGGGGTCCCCTTGGCGCTGGGCACGGGGGAAACGGACGACATGCTGACCATCTGGCTGATGTCGGCCTGTTGGGGGGCCGATCTGGGCTGAGGAGAAGCGAACTGGGCCGTCGACGAGGCCGCCGCCGTTACGGGAGGCATGGCGGGCTGCCCGAAAGCATTCGAGGACGCCGCGGGGGCGGCAGACTGGAAGTCGTCGAATTCATCGTCGTCGTCGTTGGCGGCAGCAGCGGCAATCGGGGTAGGGGCGAGCGCCGTCAATCCAGAACCGCCAGAGGGCGCCGTCGAGGATGATGGAGCAGGGTCATCAAAGGAGAACAGGTCGACCTCGGGCGCCTTGGGCTTGGCAGGCGACGCCGTCGTCTTCTTGACACCAACACGCTGGTCGGGGCGTTTAGGGACTCGGGCTGGAGGGGGCCTTTCGTCCTCATCGAACTCGTCGTACTCCTCGAACCGATCGGCACGGCTTCCAGAAGCCTGATATTCGTTCGACTCCCCTCCGAAGCCACCGCCGTCGCCGTATACGCCGCTAGAATAGCCTCCTCCTCCGAACGTGGCTTGGCCAGCGCTCTCGCTGCCGAATCCACCATATCGGCTCGAGCTGCCACCCGAGAAACCTCCGCCCATGGATGAGCCACCCTCGACACCCGTGTACTTGTTCTTTGCAGCTCGAGCCTTCTTACGCTCGGAACGAATGCGGTCGACGTCGCCGAGGAGCTCGGCAAGTTCCTTGGCTCGATTCCTCACATTGATGCCCTGATCCTTGCCATTCTGATCTATAAAATGGAATTGTCGGAGCATCTTGAGAAGAGAGATGTGACTGCGGGCATCGTCGATGACGCGTTCGGAGCCGTGCTTGATGAGGAACTCTAGCAATTGGAGGGCCTTGTAGATCTGACGCCATTCCTCGGCGGACTTTTCTGTGAATCGGCGATAGATCATGGGCATGATTTCGTTGAGGGTTTGGCTGGTCGTCGGTCAGCAGATGTAAAGTGTTGTCTCGTTCGCGTAGATGGCGTACTAGTTGAAGGTGCCGTTGGCAATCTCCTGCATCAGAGTCGAAGATGCTCCCCAAGGTTCGTTGTTGGTCGCCTCTCGCACCTGAACACCGTTAGCTCGTCATCATGAGCCGTCACGGCAAAGGCAGACCAACCTTGGACTCCATCTCGGTAAAGTTCATGACCGCTGCGCATCGTGTCAGTCATCTGGGCGCAAACGAGAGCGCTCAGGAGATACCATTTTGAGCTTTCCGGAAACCGGCCTTGAGGTCATACAAGGTCAGGTTGGAAACGGTCGACTTCAGGTCACCAAGATCCATGGTGGCGGATGATCCAAAAGGCTAAAGACGCAGAGAAACACGGAGGACACGGAACAAGAGAGCGTGACAAGACTCTGTTGTTGTTGTTGATGCTGACAGCTTCGGTTTATTTGAACAGGATATTTGGGCCCCTTTGCGCCAAAGCGACGGCGGGCAAAGGTGACGCGAGCCAAATGCCAGCGTGGATCAGATCGTCATCACGTGACTCTCCACTTAGCTACGACCAACGCAAAAGTCAAAGACACATCCGGAATCAAAGGAAGAGACAGAAGGGCGCATTTGGGCCAAGAACCGACGTCTTTTCCACCTCGATAGATGTCTCAACTCATCGATTGAGCACTCCATGGACTGCTGCGTGGCTTATTCACTTTGTCTTAGCAGCTCGCTTACCATTCGTACTTCAATGGGTCGTGGGGACATCTGTACGGATACGTATCCGTACTGTGATGAGCTAATACTTCGCAAGTTAGCCCGTGCGTCTGGCGGTCGAAGGGCCTGCTCACGCAGCCGGAGGTTGCTCGGCCACAGCTCCGTAAGCACCTGAGACTTCAGGCTCTCAAGCCAAGAGCTCTCCCCCAGCAATGGTCAAATCACGACCTGTGTCAAAACTTTTTTCCTCTTCTCCTCGAAGGCCAGTCCAAAACCCCGTCAACAACACGTGCATCTGGGCTTGTAATCCTCGTGTATAACCCAATCTTCTTCCATCTTTGTACTTTTATCTTTTCAAGTGTATTATATCACGTCAAGGTACGTCGCCGACCAAGAGGCCAATCCTTCCATCACTGTTCCCCCGTCACACAATCCCAGCGAGGCGACCCAGCTCCGGTCAATGGGGGGAGAGCCCGGACACGCAGACGTTTTCAACGGGATCCGGCTCGAAGCTGTGTCTGTCCAGCGCCAATTGTCACCCCTGGAAAAGTCGCTCATGTCAAACCGGATGACGCCGGCATTGTCGAG
Source organism: Thelonectria blattea (assembly GCA_024115155.1). Taxonomy (NCBI): domain Eukaryota; kingdom Fungi; phylum Ascomycota; class Sordariomycetes; order Hypocreales; family Nectriaceae; genus Thelonectria; species Thelonectria blattea. The sequence continues at coordinate 34,688 of JAMQMW010001860.1, forward strand.
TGCTCCCGCATCCATTCTGTCATCTCAGCCAGCCATCCCTCCATGGAGATGCCCTCTGGTCCAACAGTCCGACCGGGTTTGCAACCAGGAGACTTCTCCCGCCACGGAGCCCACGACTGCTTCCGGACCATGGCCACTGGACGAGGAGTGGAGGGGGGCGAGGCGATGACCGAATCCACCGCTCAGGCTCTGGTCCCACGATCCCTCCAATGGGCATTGAGGCTGGGACAAAGCCTGCAGCACCCATCGGCATCGGGCCACTCGAGTCTTGGGTGAAGTCAACAAGTCTCTTCTGGGGGTGGGCGTGGCTGGACGTGGGCGTGCGCGGTGCGTGGCCGGCAACGAATACCACCTGCACTGCCCAAGCTTGCTCGACGGCGCCCCCCCCCC
>JAMQMW010001861.1:747-61388 GCA_024115155.1 Thelonectria blattea
GAGTCGGCATGGATGGGAAGAAAAGTCTCCATGTCGTCAAGTGTAGGGCGTGGAAGTGGGAGACTGACTGACTGGATGTCCATTTGTGGAGACGAGGTGGTCGTGTTGGAGGAGCGAGGTATGAGTAATGGAAATGGACATGGGAGGGAAGGGTTTTTTGGTATAAGTCGAGGAGGTTGCTGGTTGTTGCAGCCTTGTTGAGCCTCATTGTTTCTTGAGAACTACTTGGACTACTCCGTACAGCATTCACTTACACGTACCCTTTAGACACCACTTACAACCACCACACACCATATATACCACATACACAACTTACACTCAAACCAAACCACCAACATGAAATCTCCCCCCATCCCCCTCCTCCCCCCCCGCAAATCCCAACTCCTCATCTCCATCGACCACCACTACTCCTCCAAATCCTACACCACCTCCTCCCCCATAACCGGCACCCTCGTCGTCTCCCCCAAGCGCGACCTCCCCTTCTCCTCCCTCCTCATCTCCCTCGTCGGCCTCGCCCGCGTCCGCCGCGACGACCTCGACTGTCCCAAGGTCGCCACCCACCGCTTCCTCCGCCTCGACATGCCCGACGCGGAACTCGTGCTCCCCGGAGACAAAGTCTTTCGCGCCAGGGAACCCTGGACTTTACCCTTTGCGTTTGTCGTACCGGAGGGGTTGACCCCGAGTGCGTGTGCTCATCGGGTCGAGGTCGGGAGCGTTAGGGCCGCGCATGGGAGGTTGCCGCCGAGTTTGGGGACGTGGGGGAGGGATGATATGGGTGTTGATTCGGCGAGGGTCGAGTACGCGGTGCAAGTCGAAGTCCTCACTGACAAGGGAGCCGCCATCACGAACAAGCACGTCATCAACCTCATCCCCTACTCCCCCGAAGACCCCCCCCTGGAGATTCTCCCGCTCAACATCCAATACGCCATGCATCGCGACAAGAAAATCCGTCGGGGCATCGTATCCCCCGTAGTAGACGGGCACCTCCACGCCTGGGCAACCCAGCCCCGAGCCATCAACCTCGACCCCGACGGGTTTTCCGCCTCCGGGTCAACACTCCACGTGGACCTCTCCTTCGAAGCCAAGCACCCCAACGCCAAACCCCCCAAAATCGGGACCGCGTCGGCGAGCGTCCAGGCGCAGACGTGGTCGCGGCGGAGCCCCGGCGTGAATTTTCCGAACATGGGGTTGCTCAGGGACGCGTACACGAATTACACGAGCGTGTTGTCCAAGGCGGTCGTTCAGACTGCGGGGTGGGAAGTAGACGAGTGTGATAAGGAACAGGGGGGGACGAGGTATTCGGCGAGTGTGCAGGTTCCGTTTGAGTTGCCGACGGGGAAGAAGTTGTGGACGCCGACGTTTCATAGTTGTTTGATTTCGCGGACGTACAAGACGTCGCTGGCGTTGGAGGTGGGCGGCGCGACGGTGAGGTTGACCGTGCCGGTGCAGGTGGCCATGGAGACGCTGGAGTTTGGGGATGGGGATGGGTGGACGCCTGAGGGGATTGAGGTGTCTGGGGATGCGTGTCCTGAGTATGGGCCGAGGGCGTTGAGGGCTGTGGGAGGGGACGTATTGCCTGGGTATTCGGCTTGAGGGTTGGCTGGGGAGAGGATGTGGTTGGGGTTTGTAAGTGCATTATCTGGCGTTGGGCGGATACCATTTCATATAGAAGTAAAACGGCGTGTTCTAGTAATCTAATGGCTATCATACATGTGAAAGTTCCCCCCATCGTCCACGGCCTTGATTCGCTTTGCGTAGTCTCGAGTTGTTCTTCTTAGCCGGACCCTTCAAGCGAGGCTAACATCGCCTATATCCAGTCAGAGCCAACTCAAAGACCAGAAACTCGCAACTCACCACCCGCATATCATAACTACATACTTCCCCCTCCCCTTCCCCTCCGGCCTCCCCAACACCCCCACGGCAACAACATACATAGTTCAACCACTTATACCCGCCCCCCCGGTCTTTAACACCTCCCCTCGGAGGCGCGGGCCGGAAAAGGAGCCGCCCCTTATAGGGATCACGACGCGGGCTCCTTGTCCGTAGTTATCGATTTGCTAGCGGGGGACGAGGGTAGTGTTGGGGGTGTAGAGGAAGGTTAGGGAGGGGGTGTCGAGGAATTGGGGGATGTGAGAGGAGGGTGAGAGCATTCTGAATAGGGGTATTTTGATTGGGACTAATTGTAGGGGAATCATTTCAAGATATACACCAACTTCTCGATATATCCATGTCCTACTCTCAACCGGGGCAAGCGGGTGACCCTGTGGGATGGATTGCCACCGCACGCGGGGATCACGGCAGATCTCGTCTGTATCTAGATTCTGTGGTATCAACATGACTTGAAAAAAAGGTCCTGAGCAAAGACTGAAGTGACACTCGAGGTGCACAGAGAAGCAGGCCGGCTAATTGCTGATATGACGATGGGCACGGGAAACAGTCCACTCGCTCAACATAGATACACAGGTAGGAAAATGGACACTTATCCAAACCAAGTAAGTAAGATACGTTCCAGCTCGACAGAATAGCATATAAGGACGGCTGAGATGACAATGGAATATGAGACTGTTCGATGTAAATGAACGTGTGCTAGTTGTCAAAGTACCTGAGCGAAATGTGCCATGTCGGATCTAATTCATGCTTGGTCTATACATCTATCGTATGCAGCGCTAAGGTACGTAGGATGAACTTATGTACGAGAAGAAAATATAGATACAAATAAGTATTAAAGCATTTTAACGACACCCCTAAGCCCTGCACATGCGACCGTCGGCGGCAACAGTCCACGCGTCGCTGCCAACACCCTTGAGGTTGTAGAGCAGCGAGTTGGGATCCCACTTGTTCTTGATGGACAGCAGCTTGTCCCAGTTGTCGCCGTAAAACGTCTCCTGCCAGTTAAGCTGGTTGAAGTCGGCCTCGTTCATGTAGGCGCCGCTGCCGGGCGTCACCGCCTCGAGCTGAGGCACGTACTCGTTGGTGATCTGCTTCTGCTTCACCAGCATGGCATCCCACTGCGTGGGGTCCCAGGCGGTGGCCAGCTGCATGGACATGATGGCAGTGCGCCAGGCAGGGTGCACGGCGTTGCTGACGCCGTCGTACTTCTTAAAGGTGCCGCTGCTTCCCACGGCAATGACGCCGTTGGCCGTCAGGTTGCGGATCACCTTGTTGAACGAGTCGTTGTCGTTCTCGATGACGGTGCGAGGGATCAGACGACCGCCGTATTGGTACTCGGAGGCGCCAATGTGACCGTAGGGGAGAGGACCCATGTAGTAGTCGTAGTGATCGCGGTAGCTGAGCGTCGTGTAGGTGGGAGACACGGTGATGCCGAGATCGGCGGCGGCGCTGATGAAGGGGGCGAGGACAGTGTCGCGGACGTAGTCACCCGTCGAGTTAACGAGGGTGATGGGCTTGCAGACGAGGGCCGAGGCAGTCACGTAGTAGATGACGGTAGGGCCGTGGTCGATCATGGCGGGCAGAAGCTCGTGGAACTTGGAGACGGCCTTGTCAAACTGCGTCTTGTTGGTCGAGGCCGAAGTCATGACAAAGGTTGCACCGCCAATGTTGCCGGTGTAGTGGGCTCGGATGGTCATGGAAGTGACAACGGCAAAGTTGCCAGCGGCACCACCGCTCAGGGCCCAGTAGAGGTCGCTGTTCTGAGTGCACGAAGCGGTAACAACCTTGCCGGCGGCGGTGACAACCTCAAGCTCGAGCAGCTGGTCGGCACCGAGGCCGAAGCTGGTGCTGAGGGCAGAGTGGCCACCACCGAGGGAGAAGCCGGCGAGACCGACAGTAGGGCACTCGCCAGAGACGACAGTGAGGCCGAGGGCGTTGGCAGCCTCAACAGCATCGGCACCCTGAACACCGGCTCCGACCTTGAGGGCAGGGCCAGTGTAAACCGACGAGGACCAGTTGACGCGCTTCGTGTCCTTGAGGTGGTGAGTCCAGATGGCGAGGGCACCGGCACCGGTGGAACGACCAAGATAACTAAGCGCGTTAGATGGCGAAGCTTGCTCACGTGGGAGGATACGAACTCGTGGCCAGTGTTGCGGACGACAAGGCGGATGTTGTACGTGTTCACAAAGTTGACAGCAGCAACAACGTGAGCCGTGGTGGAAACGTTGATAGCGTAGGACACGTAGTTTCCGAGCGTGCAGGGAATCGACTCGGCCAGGAAAGGATCACAGCTCTGGTTGGCAAAGTAGGCCTGCATGATCGAGGACGACGAGTTGAAGCTATTCGTGGTTGCCAAGAATTAGCCATCGGTTTAGCGCAAGCCACCGACGCCACCAGATCTCTTGAGATCGATGGCCCGGGGTCTGAGAAAAAGCAAAGGGATAACACTCACTGGAGCTGGGGCAGACTCCAATCATCCTGCAACTCCTCGCACAGGTCGGCAGCGTAGTTGGGATCGTGGCAAGGCGTTCCAATGGGGACCGTCTTGATCAATCGTCCGTCAACGGTGGCGTTGAGCTTGTTCCAGATGGCCTTGGAGGGCCAGTTGGTATCGCCAGGAAGGTATCTGCAGCTGGCAGCGCTGCATCGGCCGGCAGCAGCAACGAGGGGCACAAGCACCCAGGTGAAGGTTTCCGAGAACTTCATGATTGATTTTCTTGTCTGTCTGAACCAAGAAAAGAGTGACGAGGTTGGACGAGGATGGACGAGAGGCTAAAAACAACGACTGTGGAGGGGCGGTTGTTTCTTATTTATTCCCATGAGAAGATCCGTGTTGCTGGGGCCCTCTAGATTCTATCTCTAGAGCAATCCATTTGTTGCCTCCACGCCGTTCAATCCGTCAGTGACCGAACGCTGCAACGTCGGCTCGCATCAAAACGGAGAGGTCGACATGGACATGGAAAGTTGCCCGCGCTAAACGGGGGCGAAGTCCAAAGACACGGTTGGCCTAGCCGTCTTGGGACTTGAGAGCGAAACGCCCTGAGCCTTGAGATTCAGCAAGACTCCATACGCATCTTGGTTGAGAGATTTTGCTCCAGCAGCGGGGCGCGGGCTGCCGTTGATGGTCGGCATCAGGGCTCGGAGATGAGGCATGTGCCTGGTAAGGCCGGTTCTGCCTGCGGTGGCGGTTGACGACTTCGGAGGAGGTTCCTTGCTCGTGCTGTTTCCCCTGCTTAACAAAGCAAAGGGATCTGGTAGCTTTCGGATCCGATATCAAAGTCGGGAGTCGTGCCCGGGGAGCATAATGCCCGACCCCGGTCCGCTGGGCTTCCGGGGGAGGCCTGCGAGGATGGGATGGATTGAGGTTGCACCGCTAACGATGGATCACCACGTGTGTGTGAGCATTCTGCATGCGTTAGCCAGGCTTCGATTATGCCAATGCTGGTCAGGAGAAGACGGTCATGTTCGTATTGATGCACGTCAAAGGGGAGAGGTCAATTGACCCGAATTCGTCGAGGGAACGTCATCAAGATGAATCGCAATATCAGCGAAGGATTTGGTCTGACAAGGTCAAACCGCCGCCTCCGCTAGATCCACTGTTGAGATCTCGAGGGGCGCCGAGGCAAACTTGGCGAAGCGAGGGGCAGTCGGGATGAGGAGGGATGAGGGATGAAGATTGTGCGACCAGACGAGGGCATGGACCAACAGGTACCTCATTTGACACGACATCTCCATACAAAAACATGTACCGCTTTTAGGCCACCACCTCGGATAAATGCACTCAGGGTTGATGCATTTACCAGGCAATTGAAACATGCAATTGAAGGATCCTGCAATGTATTACATGCATTGAGCATCTTTCCTTCATCATCTCAATGTCGCCATCTCAATTGCTATCGTCTCAGTCGTCTACAGAATCATGCCTCGGCTTGCAACATCCAGGGTGGCGTTCTGGAATATGCAGTAGCCCATCGACTTTGCGTGTAATTATCGGGGATTTCCAGAATCCCAGTTCGTCCTCGGCGCAATTGCAAAGGTGGGACAGCGCAAAATCCCCCTGATCTCTGTTATCCACCGCTGATCCCTTCCTTATATCGTCAAGCCACCAGTCAATAGCTTTCTTTCTCCCAGGGACTATTCCCGCTGCATCCGTGCTATGGGCTGGCTTCAGAGTCATCGCAGAAACTTGAGGCTATCATCTTGATCAGTCCACTCTGCTGGGTTGAATAGGGTCTTTCGGGCTTGTTCCAGCGGATCAATTGCCCCAAGGCCATGGAGCAACCCATTATTCCGTCTGCAGGTCGTTGGAAGCACAACGGTGGATGTCACGTTGACGCCTCGACACAAGGATCAACCTTCTCCTCCTCAACCCTCAAGATCGACGTTCGTCACTGGATCATGCCACATGGAATCTTCCCCGGGGGATCATCGTTCTGATCTTGTCCCAACCCCGACGTCCATCTCCTCGGCAAATCCTACGCCGATGCCACGCTGCAAAGTGGACTGATCGTTCATCTGGGGCCTGAACGAAAACATCGACCGTCTGTTCACAGTCGACGTTGCATTCGGACGAGTTTCCCTTGTTTAGCGCTGTTGTCAATGGAAGACGAGCTCCCAGGGACAAGAATAGTTCGTCGACTCCGGGTTTCAATTTACCAGAGCCCCAGAGTTCTGTGAGAACAGTGAGAGCAGGAGGGGCACTTGTAGTGGCCTCCACTCAGCCTGGCAAGTTGAGGCCTCAAAGCCCAGCCGGGTCGGATGGACCTTCTTCTTCTTCCACGTGCTGGAGGTTCGCTGACATTCTTATCACCAATAACTTGAGAAACGAGATGAGGTCTGCGTCAGTCCCCAACGTAACCCATGGCTAGTCTCTGGGAGAGCAACTTGGTCCCGCGCGGCTTCGGCCGAGTTGTTTGCTGCAACGAACCCGAGGAAACGGAAGGCAAGGGAACGGATTCTCCTCCAAGCTAAGTTTTTCCCTGGGGGGGCTAAATTCCATTGTCAATTTGTTTTCCACGTGGCTGTTGACTTTGGCTTTCTGGCGATGCCGACGATGGAGGCGCGGGATGGGAATGGGAGGATCGAAGGCTCGACGCGAGGCTGAGTGACAGGTGAGTGAGCGGGAATACAACGGATCTTGCTGCTCTTTTGACTGCTGAGTAAGTTGCGACATGATTGCACAGGTGCTTGGCGGGGATGCAAGTGAGTGTGATGGAACTGACGGGTTCCGCTCACGGTACGGACCACTTACACAGTCTTGTCTCGCGATGCGCTTGTCCGTTTACGGAGGAATCAAGACAGGAGGATCAACATTCCTTCCATCCTTGGCCTCGAAGCAATCTGCAAAAGACTCCTGCGAGAGGCCACCGGACAATATGTCAAATGCTGCAGGGTAAGAAATTTGACCTGGCCCAGAATCTGGATTGCTTACCCATCCAGACTCCAAGATCTCGGGGCGCGGCCAACAGCCTCGTGGTCCGTGGAGTTGATGGACCGTATGCTTGAAGCCACAGGAACTGGTCTAGAGGAGGAAGCGCCGGCTACTCTTCAGGTCAGGCACGACCATGAGGATGATGCACTGGATATATACCGTGTCATTGCTATCTTTGGCGGGATATGGCGCAGCTGAGGCTTCGCCCCTGTCGCAACTACCAACCTGCGCGGTGCGTTAACCCGAGACTATGATCTATTGACCGCTGGCTGACTCTCCTCGCCTCTCCAGTCAGATTGCTTCCGCGGCAGCCTTGCAGTTTCGACATGTCTCCTCTCGGATGAAGAGTGCTTATGCACCGACGGCTCGCTGCAACAAATGCTAGTAGGATGTGTGGAGTTGTCTTGTAAAGTCGAAGAAGTCTTCGGTATGTCTCCCAAGAGCGCGGTGTGTTCGGACGTGTTGAATTGACACCATTTGATTAGCTACCAAGAACATATCCCTGGCTACGTGCCAAGTACTTCCTCGAGCCCCAACGACAAATGTCTACCTTACCCTGTCAAACGTCTTTTCCGGCATCATCATCGCACTCGTGGCCCAGCGCCTCGCCGTGCGGCTATTCCTCCGGACGGGCCTCGGACTCGACGACGTCTTTATCCTTCTTGCCACGGGTAGCTGGATCCCCGTCATGGTCATGGACAACACGCGCGTGTCGGCCAACGGCCTGGGTCGCGACATGTGGACGCTCACGGGGGAGCAGATCTACAGGACGCTCCGTGACTTCTTCTTCTCGTCCGTGTGCTACCTCATCGCCGTGCCGTTACTCAAGATGTCCTTGTTGTTCTTCTACCTGCGCGTGTTTCCTACTCGCGGCATGAGGAGAGTCATCCTAGGGACTGTGCTGTTCGTCGCCTTGGTGGGCACGGCGTTTATCTTTGCCATTGTGTTCCAGTGTTACCCCACGAGTTACTTCTGGACGGAGTGGGATGAGGAGCACAAGGGAGTGTGCTCAAATACCGAGGCCATCGGGGTCGCCAGTTCCGTCGTCAACATTGCCATTGACTTTTGGATGCTCCTGATGCCGGCCTTGAAGCTTGGGACCCTTAATAAAAGCTGGGGGCGAAGGCTCGAGGTTGCCATTATGGCTCTCGTCGGTCTATGGTAAGTTGGGTGTTTCGATATGAAATTACCATGCTAACTGGCGCCCAGCTCCATCATCTTCAGCATCCTCCGCCTAGTTTCGCTGCTCAAATCCGCAAACTCGACCAATCCCACCTGGGACTACGCCCGCCTCCGCGAAACAGCCGTCATCGAGGTTGGAACAGGCATCATCTGCGCCTGCCTCCCGTCTATGCGGCTGCTCCTCTCGCTCGTCTGCCCCAGGCTGTTCCCGGCGTCGTCGCAGGCCGTCTCGGAGCCGGAGAGGACGGAGAAGTTCACGCGAAGGATGTCGCCGCGGGAGAGGAAGAAAATGGACCACGTGTTTACCGAGATAAGCTTGGACGGGGATGACGACAAGACGAAGGTGGTGTGGATGGACGGGGAGACGAAGGATATGCTTTCGAGGCTTGCGCGGTTGTAGGGTTTCTTTTGTTTAACGATGAGCGTGCTGATGGAGTTTGGGTTTATACCTTGTGTTTATAATGCACTTTTACTATATATGCCAGGCCCTTTTTCTCTGGGAGATCTTGCTGACATGCCTTGAGCGACCCCTTCCAACTCCCGATGGCTATCCGGAGAGGAGGGAATTTCCAAATGCGGGACATGTACAATTGGAATGCACTTCTACGACTTCTATATGGCGTAAAGTCATCTTTGTAACGAAATTGAGCCTTCTGTACGCCCCAATTCCTCTCGGACACCCAGGGCCGTCTCTCACACCTCCATCACGGCCTCTAATATGGTCACTCTCACTGTCATTCTCCAGCAACGAGCCAAGTCGATCCCATCATTACAACTGAGTGCTCAACTTCCAATACCTTTTTCTCGCACGTACTATCACGAGTGTATAGTCTATTTTTACCTTCAAGAACGATGTGTTGGCTCGTCAACAATAACCGCGCGGCAGCAGGCAACCAACAATAGCGATAGTCATGTCATCCCCAACAAACACAACAACCACCACCAACAATATTCTCCTCTCGCACATCAACCAAAAATGCCCCAAAGAGACGTCTACCTCGTAAAATCGCGCCCCTCCTCACGCATGCGCGCCCACTTCGGCATCCTCATCCACAACACCAACGTCCCCTCCTCATCCCTCAACCTTCACGCCCTCGACCGCACCCAGCTTCCTCGGCGCAGTAACCCACGTCGTCGGCGCGCCCACGGTCGGGTTTAGTCTCGAGTTCAAGCGCAACTTTGACGTGAACCGCGACAATGACGTGAGGAAAGCAGTTCTCCTGGGTGCCATCGACGAAGTTCACGTGGGGGATCCGCTGACGGGGGAGTTCTCGCGGGACGACGTGCCGGGTTGTGAGGTGGAGAGGGAGGCGACGAAGGTTGCGGCGCCGAGGAGGAGTGAGGATTTTTTGGCACCGGTTAATGAGGTCTGTGAATGCTGGGTAGTCGATGGTGGTTGTCTAGGGTAGAGGGAGAGAGTCGATAGACTCGATTGTTGGCTCTGCGTGTTCTGGGACTGGGGGATAGATTGGAATGGGATGATAGTCTCTTGGATCTGTGGCAGTATCTTATTATTGCTTGTCAAGGGAGCCCAAGGTTTGGTCTCAGATGCATAGCCGAGCATTAAATGTCTAGTCATCTGTAAAGTCGCCACTGGGAGAAGCTGCTCGCTCGACTGGGAACCAGCTCCCCGCACTCGAGTCAAGACTTCTTCATGACACTTATGTCGAGTCATACAATTTGCCATTTGAAAGTGATGGTTTAAAAGTCCTAACGGGAGGCGGGATATTTCCGGCCCAATGTGAATAGAGCCATGATGACAAAGCCAGGTGTGAAGTTATCTATGTCATGAGAAGCGGCGCTGAATAAAAAATACAGACATCAAGTTCAAGAAAAGCTATTATAAAACAAGAGTGTCTTAAGTTATGGAAGTAGCACACATTTCCAACGTCTTCACTCTGATAAGGCCTCAATGTTATGCCGCCACCTTGACAAACCAAAACCCGGCCACCCACGGATCAGACGGCAGTCCATCAAACCATGCTAGCAATAAATTAGCAAAGAAAGTCCTGTCCTCCCCGTGATGAATTGTATTGAAGCCTAGCGCTCGTATCATGTTATGCATCTAAGAAACAAGAACGAAGCCCACATGCCTCTTCTGGCCGCCTCTAAAATGTCTCCCCACTTGTCCGTCTTGGAGTTGAAGTGAGACTGAGTGACAGATTTGCAGACTTCTCTCCCCATCTTGGCAACAACACACTCATTCTACGTGACACTCACTGACACTCACCATGGCGCCCGTATACAACATCGCTTTGATCCAGTTCGATCCGAAGGCATCTCCCCATATCCCCCCTATGACAACCCAACTAACTAAACCCCTCAGCCCCTCGCCGTGGCCGAAAACTTCGCCAAAGCAGAGACTTACCTCCGCGAAGCTGCGTCCAAAGGCGCACACATTGCCATGCTGCCCGAATTCCACCTCACGGGCTGGGATCCCGACCACGCCGACTTCCTCCCGGCCACGCGCGACTCGGCCACCCATCTCCCAAAGTACCAGGCCCTCGCGCGTGACCTCAACATGAACATCGTCCCGGGAACCATCTGCGAGCCTCACGCCGTGTCCTCTCCTGACTCGGCCTCGGCCTCGCCCGTCGAAGAACTGCGCAACATGGCACACTTCCTCGCGGCCGGCACCGGCGAGATCCTCAACTCTTACCAGAAGAAGAACCTCTGGCACCCCGAACGCCCACACCTGACCTCCTCCGGCTCATCCCCGCACGTCGCCTTCGACACGCCCCTCCTTCACTCCTCCGGCCGACCAGTCCGCGCGGGCATGCTGATCTGCTGGGACCTGGCCTTCCCGGAAGCCTTCCGGGCGCTCGTGGCGGACGGGGCGGAGATGATTCTCGTGCCGTCGTTTTGGTACCTGAGCGACGCGGGGGACGAGGGCGCGCAGTTGAACCCGGACGCGGAGAAGTTGTTCCTCGAGAGCACGACGGTGGCGCGGGCGTTTGAGAATACGGCTGCTGTGGCGTTTTGTAATGCCGGGGGGGCGAGTTGTGTGGCGATGCCGATTTTGGGGGCCTTGGGGGGGATTGGGGTTGGGGAGGAGAGGGTTGAGGTTGTGGGTGTTGATTTGGATGTTTTGAGGGTGGCGGAGGAGAATTATAAGATTAGGATGGATTTGAAGGGGGAGGGATGGCACTATGGGCATACTTTGAAGAGGTAGGGGGTTCTGAGAGATGGAGGGGCTCTGGAGGATGGAGGGGGTCTGAGAGAAAAGGAGGGGGTGATTCGTGGGGGTTTGTCGGTTTCGTGTGGACTTGTTCATCAAGGTGTCGGGGAGAGCGTGTAGAGAGTCTTGCAAGTGGAAGTGAAGGCATGTTTGCCCTAATCACGCCATTGAGAGAAGTGTGCGAGATGGAGAGGGTGACCCCATGTGCACCACTGATGAATTCTTGACGCAGTGATGCTGTTTTATCTGGTAGGCGAGTTACATGTTTATACTGCCATGGCATTAATAGATAAGGTAACAAGACGACATCAAGACCAAGGACTCAGGACTCAGGAGAGTGGTGTACTTGCCATATCCCCAAGTAATAAACCTCGATACCATGGCCATTTCGCAACCATGCACCATTGTGCCCTCGTATAGATATCTCTCAAACTCTCACAAACCCTTCAATCCAAGAAGTGATGGCCACGTTTCCCAAACTTCATCCCCCCCTCACAACACCAAACCCCTACGCCCGCGAAGTGATGCGGCTCTGCATGAATCCCGAGCCCATACCCAATTAGTAACGGCAATCACCTACTGCTCAATGGTCAGCATCGTCAGGGCCAATTATCGCGTCGAGAATATAATCAAGGCTAAGCAAAAAAGCTGGGGTTGCACCTTGATGTCCCGCGTCTGGTGAACCCTGATAGACACCTCAGGGCGAGATGCTTCGCGTGTAAGTGAGAAGATGGGTACGAAGGAGGGGAAGTTGGGTAGGTATAAAAGGTAGGTAAAACGTGTCTACGGGTTTGAAATCATCGTTTCTTCCGTCTCACTTCTCTCTCTATCCTTTTGTCCTTCTCCTTTCGCAGCTCCCCCTTTTCCGCTTCCAACATGGGCAAAAACAAGAGCAGGGGCATTTCCAAGAGGAAAGCCCAGAAGAAGACCAAGAATGCTGTTCCTCCCAAGGCATTGCCCGTCACCCTCTTGTCTGGGTTCCTGGTAAGTTCTCCTCTCTCCATTGACGCCCAATTGCTCACACATCCTTACTTCTCAGGGGTCAGGCAAGACTTCACTCCTCCAACACATCCTCAAGACCAACCACGGTCTACGCATCGCCGTAGTCGTCAACGACATTGGCGCGTGAGTACACCATCTCCTCCAGACTACTTAGTCCTCTGATCAAATAGCTAACCACCAATTCTCTTCCCAGCATCAACGTCGACGCCTCCCTCATCAAAAACACACACACCCTCAAACAAACCGAAGAAAAAGTAATCGCCCTCCAAAACGGCTGCATCTGCTGCACCCTCCGCGGCGACCTCCTCGAGGAACTCGTGCGCATCGCCCAGCTGCAGGCCTTTGACTACATCGTCATCGAGAGCAGCGGCATCAGCGAGCCCGAGCAGGTGGCCGAGACGTTTGACGCGCGCCTGGCCGAGCAGATGGACGCCATGGGGTCCATGGGGGATGATGCTGGGTTGGATGAGGATATGCTGAGGGTTCTTGCACAGCTGTACGTCTTGTATTTGCGGAGGGCTGCAGTGTGATGTGGTTGCTGACTCTGGTGTAGGAAAGAAGCTGGTGGCTTGGAAAAGTTTGCTCGTCTCGATACTACAGTCACTGTCATCGACGCCTTCACCATGCTGCACGACTTTGACACGGACGAGCTCCTTTCGTACCGTCGCGACGACGTGACGCCCGAGGACGAACGCACCGTGTCGGACCTGATGGTGGACCAGATCGAGTTTGCTGATGTCATTATTCTCAACAAGATTGATACGGTACTTCTCCTTTGTCCTATCTTGGGTGCACGAACCGTGGCTAACATATATAGGTCGAAAAAGAGCAGAGGACTCGCCTGACCGCCATGATCAAGCAGCTCAACCACCGAGCCAAGCTGATCGAGGCCAACTATGGCAAGATTGACGTCAAGCAGATTGTCAACACGGGCTTGTTCAACTTGTCGACGGCGCAGCTGGGGTCGGGCTGGTTGCAGGATTTGCATGAGATGACCATCCGCGAGGTATGTCTCTTTTCCCCTTGCAAATACACGATGAATAGTTGCTAACAGCTACAGATCAACGGCAAGAATGTCGTCACTCCCAAGCCAGAGACTGAGGAGTACAACGTCCGTAGCTTCATCTACCGTCGCTGTCGGCCCTTCCATCCTCGTCGTCTGTGGGCGCTCTTGTATGACAAGTTCATCTTGCAGCTAGAGGTTGCAGACGACGAAGACGAGGACGAGGACGAAGACATGGAAGAGGAACAAGACGAGAACTACCGAGACGTCGAGATCAGCTCTGACGACGAAAAAGACAACACCATCAGCATCGCCTCCTCCGCCGAAAAGCGTTCCCTCCCAACCTCCCCGCAAAGCTCCCACTCAACGGTGCAAACCTTCCCCTCAGACGCCGGCTCTCCCACCAAGAAGCCGCGCATTCTATCCGAGGATGAAGCCTCAGACCAAGACCAAGACATGATCCCCCCCCCCAACTCCCAAATCCTCCAAACCAAGCGAGCCCACCCCATCCTCGGCCGCCTCTTCCGCTCCAAAGGCGAATTCTTCCTCGCAACCCGCCCCCACCGCGCCGGCGAATGGTCCCAAGCGGGAGCCATGCTGACCATGAAGGGCGGCCGCGAGTGGTTCTGCGTTCTAGACGAGGAACAGTACCTGCCCGACGACCCCGAGGTGGCCAAGATGGTTAAGCACGATATCGCGCTGGGCGGGGAATGGGGCGATCGGAGACAGGAGATTGTGTTTATTGGGGAGAAGCTGGATCATCAGGCGTTGGAGGGTTTGCTGGATGGGTGTTTGTTGACGGATGAGGAGTTTGCGGAGTGGGAGGGGACGATGAGGGATGGGGGGTTGGATGAGGAGGGGAGGATGGAGGCGTTGCAGGAGTTGTTTGATGATGGGTTTCCTGATTGGGCGGTGGATGATGATGAGGAGGATCATGAAGGACATGATCATTCCCATGGTAAGAATCTGAGGTCTATCAAGGAGCACACGCAGTTGGAAGAGGTATCATAGAACAGCTACCAAAAGAAAAAAAGTCCCGTTCAAGTCCCTACTTGAGTATCCCTCACGATCCGTACCCCCCAACTCCAAGACCAACCCATATCCTCGCCCCTTAAACCCCATCCCCCATGGCCGTAAACACCGCCTCAACCGCCTCCCTCTTCACAAACGCCAACACCACACTATCCTCACCCAACTCGATACTCCCCCTCGCCCAACCCCTAATCAACCTCCGAGCCTGCCACACCGCCACATGCTTGTTGAACTTGTGCATCTTGCCCACGCACTCGCGCTTCATTTCCGCCTTGAGCAGGCCCAGCCAGTCGACGCCCGCGTCCCAGCGCACGTCGGAGCGCTCCAACGGGCAAAACAGGCGGCAGTCGTCGTCGTCGTCGTCGTTGTTTGCGGTCCCGCGGCTACTAGGACTCGGTTCGTCGAGACAGAAGCCCATTTCGAGCTTGGCCGGGCGACTGCGGTACGTGGCCGTCGCGAAGACGGTGCCGCCGCAGCTGGGGGACTCGGCGCAGGCTTTAGGCCCGGTGTGGCTTCCGGGGTGTTCTGTGAAGTGTCAGCTGTCAGGTAGGCTTGGACTCGGTGGTTTGCACGTACTGCACATGTTCCCAACGGCAATGTACTCCCGCAACACAAAATCCATGACCGGCTTCGGCACATCCTCGCCCATCATGCCCGTCCAGTCCTTGAACACGGCCTCCAGGAACCCCTCCATGGTCTCCCTCGTCGACGTCAAGCTGGCCGCCGGATCGGTCGCCAGGGCGCACGCGTGCAGCATCTCGAAGCAGCGCTTCAGCTCAATCTCGTCGAGGTCGTCGGCGGAGCGGATGGAGCGCCGGCCCTTGAGGAACGGGTCGCCGTTTTCGAGGGCGGCGAAGACGCGGGAGCGGGAGCGCTTGGTGGATCGGGGTGGGGGAGAGGGACTGCGGCTGCTGATGATGATGGGGTCGCCGGAGCGTTCGCGCTTGAGGCGGCGAGGGCGGGAGGTGGATGTTGAGGAGGGGGTGGTGGTGGTGGTGGTGGAGGAGGAGATGATGGGTGCGAGGGGGGCGGGGGAGGTGTGGGTTGGGGGGTGTGGTTGGGAAGCCATGGCGCAGATTGGGAGGAGGAGGGTGGCGATGTGTCTTTGTGGGAAGATGTGCATGTATCGTTGTGTTGGAGAGTTGCTGGAGGAGAGGCCGACAGAGGTGCGGCGAGGACTAAGTGAGAGGCGAGTTTGCGCGAGAGCGAGGCTGCACAAGGGCGGTAAACAGGCCATGAGAAGGCTTAGGGTTGATGGATGAACTTGAGGCTCGGGGAGGCCTTAGGATACTATCTTCTCAGAGGCGAACGGGGGGCCTGAGGGCCATGACATGGAACTCGAGGCATGATGGCTGGTTGATTGGAAAGTCGGCATTGTGGTGGTCATTAGATGGTGTTGAGGCATACAGGGAGGTAGAGGTTATGATTGAGTTGTCATGGGGAGAGGCTGAGATGTTGATCTTTGGGTGGTGATGATGTTGGGAGATGGAGGAGTGGCGATGGTTTCGAGGTGGTTGGATCAAGGCCGTTTGCCTACGACAAACGAGAAACCGTTTGCGTTTTTA
This sequence comes from Thelonectria blattea, assembly GCA_024115155.1. Lineage (NCBI taxonomy): Eukaryota > Fungi > Ascomycota > Sordariomycetes > Hypocreales > Nectriaceae > Thelonectria > Thelonectria blattea. Next base: position 17,031 of record JAMQMW010001861.1, read on the forward strand.
TTATTTATTTATTTTTCTTTTCTTTTTTGGTCTTTTTCTTGATTATTTCATTCAAACAATCTAATTGATTCCTGTCCTTCGTTTCCCAAGACTTCACGGCGCCACGGTCAATTGCCCGGTGTTTCGTGGCCATGAGGCGAGATGGGAGTCCATTTTCGAATAGGTGCACACAGCACCTACACGAATACGTACCATCCATATGAGCTTATCAATAATTTTCACCACCCTCCCAAGCAGAAAAACCCAAATACAGTTAAAACTCGTAACAAAAAAAAGAGAACAACTCACCCCGGCACTCAAACCAGATTGGGTTGAGATCCCTCGGTCAAGATTTCCCCGCAAAAAAGGCCAATATGCCGAGGCGAGCAAAACTAGGACGAATCCGCGACGTCAGATCACATCGGACAGGAGAATGAATGGTTCTGGGACGAATTGCAGAGCCGTTGTTTGGATTCAGATCTCAGCTGGGTGATTTTGGAGTGAGGGTAGGACTGAAGTCTCCATGTAGGACATGTACGCATTCAAGCAGCAAATATCAATCAAACACTTATTGAATTGATAACTACATATTTGTAACCACGACGCATTTGAAAGCATCCTAACCTGGGCCAACCGACTCAACTGCCGCCGACTTTGGCCTTGGGACTTCTCCACGGAAATCAATCAACGCGGGGCCCCGGCCGATTGAGAACTCCAAGGTCCGCGGCTTCTTTTCGCGGGTGCGGCGACGAGACAATAAATACCTATTCAGACGATTGAGTGATTGTTTGAAGATGTGTTTCTAGACATCATCTGCATTCCATTTCTCTGCAATCTCAATCGACCAACATCAAATCTCTCCTCTAGACCGCCTGCTCCTCTTTTTTTTGTCCCCTTTCCCCTAGCTCCCCTTATCCCATTTCAGCGTCGCAATCTTTCACCTCTTCCCTCACTCCCCAAATGTCATCCTCACCACCACCACCCGGAGCCTCCCGCGCTGGCTTCGCGGCAAACATCCCCGGCACAAACACGTTCGATTGGCTCTTTAGTAACCCGTTTTCCGTCGAGAGCGAGTACGCGCCGCTGCGACAATGCGTGCCGCGCGTCGACGAGAAGCGGCCCATCTTTGTCGATCATGCCACGGGTGAGTAAGCTTTTTTTTCCCTATCATGTCATGACACCTTGGCACAGCTACACACAACACAACACCATCATGACTTCTCGCTAACCCCCTTTAGACATTTCTCTCACCTACTCCCGCCTTCGCAATGACTCCCTCGCCTTTGCCGGCGGCCTACGAGCCCTCCACCTCGACCCAGATGCCCTCGTGACCCTCCCTCCTACGCCGTCCTGCCCGCGACCAGAGGTAGCTCCCGTGGTGCTCATCCAACTGCCCAACTGCCTCCCCTTCGCGACCGCCTTCCTCGGCACCCTCGCCGCCGGCCTAACCGTGACTCTCGCGTCGCCCAGCCTGACAGCCACCGAACTCGCCTGGGTCGTGACCAACTCCCGCCCTCGCGTCGTCATCACCTCCCGCGCCGGCCTCGACGCCGCCCGCCAAGCCCTCGATAGCCTCGACGACGCCGCCTACGCCAGCTCGACGCACGTCTACGCCGTCGACGTGGCCGGCGACCCGTACCCGCTCGGCCAGGCGACCAACACCTCGGCCGACTGGCGCAACCTGGTCGCTCCGGACCTGGCCCCCCCGGCCGCCTATTCCCTGGCGCCCGAGTCCGCCGCCACCCGCACCGCCGTGATCCTCTGGTCGTCGGGCACCTCGGGCCGCTCCAAGGGCGTGCTCCTTTCGCACAACGCGCTCAACTTCTCCACGGCGTCGCTGTGGCACGACGCAGACTTCTACGCCGGTCGACACCAGCGCTGGCTCGGCTACGTGCCGTTCTACCACGTCTTCGGGCTCAGCAACCAGTTCCTCATGGGCATCTGCGTCGGCTCCACCACATACACCATGCCGGCCTTTAAGCTCGACGCCCTGCTGGCCGCGATCCCGCGCCGCCAGATTACGTACCTGCACATGGCGCCGCCCGTGGCCGTCATGCTGGCCAAGTCGCCTGCCGTCGAGCCGTTCCTCCGACGGGACGCCCAGGGCCGCAACGCGTTTGCCAGCATCATTGCGGGAGTCACGGGCGGAGCGCCCCTGGGCCACGAGGTGGTCGTGCAGGTCTTCAAGCGGCTCGGGTTCCTCGTGCGCATGGGCTACGGCATGTCCGAGGCGTGCAGCGTGACGGTCCAGAGCGGCACCACGGAGCAGGCCATGCGCGCCTACAAGAACGACACTGGCCGTCCACACTGGGGCGTCGAGGTCATGGTCGCAGGGGACCAGCCCGCCGCCCCCGGGGAAGACACGCCCGCCGCGCCGTTTGGAACCGCCGGCGAGATTCTCATCCGATCGGCCGCCCTGCTGAGCGCATACATCCCCGCGCAGGGCCTCTTCAGCGCCGACCCGGACATGAGCGTCACGCGCGAGGCCCTCACGTCCGACGGCTGGCTGCGCACCGGCGACGTCGGCACGCTGGACCCGGACGGCACGCTGTGCATCACGGACCGCATCAAGGAGCTCATCAAGGTCCGGGCCTACCAGGTCGCGCCCGCCGAACTCGAGGGCCTCCTGTGCAGCCTCGACGCCGTGGCCGACGCGGGCGTAGTAGGCGTGCACGACAAGGACGAGGCGACCGAATGGCCTCGCGCGTTCGTCGTCCCGCGCGACCCCGAAGCCTCGGAGTCGGAACTGCACGCGCTGGCCCAGCAGCTCAAGACGCACGTCGAGGGACACACGGCGCGGTACAAGTGGCTCGTCGGCGGGGTGGTGTTTGTCAAGCAGATTCCCAAGTCGCCCAGCGGGAAGATCCTGAGGAGGGTGATGCGCGAGGGAGGGGTCGAGGGCGGGTTCGAGGTGGCGTTGTACCAGCGCAAGAGGCGACACGAGACCAAGGCGAAGTTGTGAACCAACCAGACAAAAAAAAGGAAGAAAATTTCCTTTTGCAGATGACAAATGCGGGCAAAACACCACACAATTGTCCGTCTCGTATCACCGAGACGTCTTTTCCGCGGGGCGAACCAGTAAAAAGCCCGTTCCCTTGCGAATTCATCCAAAATCACAAACAAGATTCCAATCCCGTCACATTTGTCAACCCGGCACATGCGGCTCCCTCGTCTTCTCTTGGCAAAACAACGCTTCCCTTGAAATACCCTCTCTCCCATTCGCCAATTGACACAATCTTGCTAAGGCACTTACTTAGTCTAGTGACGAGCCGTGCATCAGAAGGTGTTTCTGCGCTTTGATGGTTCAAACTGGGGGCGCGCATCTGCCGGCAAATCCGTTGACCACCCGATGACTAAAACAAGTCGTCTGATTGGTCGGTTGGCTTGATGCAAGGTTCCTTTCACCGACGCGGTCGGTGCGAGGTGCGAGGCGAACAGGGTTCCGTCACCGCAGTGGGAATGGTTTCGGATGCGGCGCTCGATTGGCAAAGGCACCACCACTCGTAATGGTCGCCTTTCGGACATTTCGACATGGCGGGGAACGGTGTATTCATCGGACGCCCGACGAGCTGGGGAAAGGACTATAAAGATGACGGCATCATACCTGTTTCTTGTTGTTGCTATTTACTTGAGAATCATATCGTACTTACCGTATTGAAACTTGCTTGCCATCCGTCGCCTCACTTGCACCATCTCGACTTACACGCAGGCCATCATCCCATTGCATTATCGCAGCACACCACTCGTCACCCTACCTTGCATACAACACCCGTCTTCCCCTCCTTTGATCTCGAGACTCTCAATTGAACCTCCAATTCCTCAAACAACCACCAAACACCACCAAACCACCGCAATGACACACCTCCCCTCAGAATCTTCCCCCCTCCTCCCATCCGAACCCCCCATCGAACACGCCCACCACCAACACCAAGTCCCCCTCTACCCCCGCCGCTCCCAACACGAAGAATGCCACCTCGACTACACCGACATCCTGCGGGACATCATCATCGGCTTCTCCGACGGCCTGACGGTCCCCTTCGCCCTAACCGCCGGCCTGTCCTCGCTCGGCAGCGCAAAAGTCGTCATCATCGCCGGCCTCGCCGAGCTCTTCTCCGGCATGATCAGCATGGGCCTGGGCGCCTACCTGGCCGCCGTGACGGAGCGCGACCGGTACCACTCGCAGGCGGAGAAGGAGGCGCGCGACATGCGCGAGTGTCCCGAGGCCGAGCGCGATGGCGTCTACGGCGTGTTGGGGAAGTATCACGTTTCGCGCGCGGCGGCGACGCCGCTTGTTGATGAGCTGTGCAAGAATCCCGAGCAGTTTGTGCGGTTTGTTATGGACTTTGATTTGCGGCTCGAGCAGCCGAATGTGCATGCCGCGTGGGTGTCGGCCGTGACCATGGGGTTGAGTTACTTCGTGGGCGGGCTGATTCCCATGATTCCCTACTTCGTCATGGAGCGCGTGCGCGAGGCGCTGTGGGTGTCGATTGGCATCACCGTGGCGGTGTTGCTGGTTTTTGGATACGTCAAGAACTACGTCGCCATTAGGAACCACCGCGCGGGGCTCTGGGGAGCTGTTCAGACCTTGATCATCGGCATGTTGGCGGCGGGGACGAGCTATGCCATTGTCAGAGGTTTGGACAGGACGGACGAGTAGAAATCGAAGCAAACGAAAACAAGAAAAAAAAAGACGATATGCGGGACCGGGAGGTGGGATTTCTTTTGTCGTGGTCAGGCTCTCAACTCTCGCGTGGATCAACAGGACGGGTTGGAATGGTTGCCAAGGGCAAAGGACTCGGGTTCGGCTTTGGAAGCGATGTCTGTATTTCTCTAATGACTGAATGATAATAAAAACGAAACTATTCACACTCCCCTCAACATCACCGGTCCTAGCAGGCCAAAGCCCACCAACTCGTTAGCAGTATCCCTTCTCGCGCGACATAAAAAATACTGACCTGGGAAGAAAAAAGGTGAAGCCATCGCCCTTGACAGAATGATCGGAATTGAGTTGTCCTTGCCCCCTTTCCCAAAAGAAAGAAAAACAAGGACGCCGCGTATCGCACTTCAGTTGTATACCCAACAAGCTCCGCAAAGACTTCCCATGGATAAAAAACCCGGGTCGCTCGCCCGTCTTCCCCCAAGGGGTATGCACGAGGATGCCCGGGCTCCGAGATTTCTGATGTCGTTTGCAAACGTCAAGTGACGCAGGGCCATCGCTGGCAGAGGCAACATCCGTTCCCGAGAAACCCCGTAGGGTTTTGGGAGGGAGGGCCGTGGGTGAAGCATACTCCGAATTTCCCACATGCGAGGTCAAGAAGCGACGCGTGCCTACCGTAGCGGGCATGGGTCGGGATCTTGTTGAGAGACGACGTGCATCGTCTCTCTGTTTGTAGCATGGAAACGCGGCGTTGAAAAGGGCGATGGCTTGAGGAGGAAGAAGAGAAGTTTTCGCGAGAGGAGATTTTTTTATGTGGATGACTCTGTGGTTGATTACGTAAGTCGGTTGATGAGTCGACGGGGGAGGCTGCAGTGCTTCAAAGAAGGTACGTACCTCCACTCACGTCACACAGTCTCCAACCTTGACCATATTTAAGAAAAGTTTCCAATTTACAAGCATCTCGCGAGAGTTCTAATTAGGTATGTTCTTTATAGAGTCCGAGGCCAAGTTGCGAAACAATCCAAGAGGCAGGTTATACAGGCTACTCGCAACAACTGAGAGGTTGCACTTCTTCCACCTTCAACATCACGCAATCCTCTTCACGAGTCCCTAAGACCCCCAGGAAATGGAAAACCAAAGACAGGAACAGCAGGTAAATCCACGACTACATCTGCCGAACTTGGAACATACTTCGTGGGGAAACCCCAATAACTTTGCTGACGGGGAGGAAACATTGACCCCTCTACGGATGGATACTGTTCCCAATAAGACATGAAGGGGTGAATAGAGCACCATCTGAAAATCAAGACCACCAAAGATTTTTCTTTTCACCCACCCAGCCCTTGGGTACCGCGTTCAGAACACTGAGAACCCGCGAACTGTCAACATTGTCAGATAGTTCACCAAGCTCGCTTGGGTGCCAGATCCCCTGAGACGAGGTGGAATCTTTTCTCCAGGACGTAGGTAGGTACCACAAGGGACGCCCTATCCGGGCACTATAGAAAACGACCAGATGCGTAGCCAAATGTGAATGAAATGCTCGCAAAGCGATCTCAATGCGATGGCTGGCCCCCGCCAGGGACATCGGATCGTAAGGAAAGGTAAATCGACGGTTAGCAGTTTGCCGATGATGACGATGAAATTTCTTTTTAGACGTCCCAAGAGCCGTGTCGTGTATCCACATCGGACTCTCGAAAATCTACTGTGGGGCACGGAGGTAGATGTAAGTGTAGTCTCGCATGACGGGTGTCCAATTGCTACCAGTTGATATGGTCATAACAGAAAAGAGATCAGAAAGCCTTGCTTCTCTATTTCGGATATCTGGGGCACCGTCTCTATATATGTGACCATTGGTCGGTTGATCCTGCCCTTGCAGCCGGCCAATAGCCTCACAACCCTCGGTCAACGGGGTGATGACTGCAGGAAACCTGGACGAACCTTTCGCCTAATGTGCGAAGAAACGGGAAGGAAGTACGATTGGATTTGCGACAAGCGCACGATGTATCCGGTCACTTGGTCGTAGGAAACACACCTAGAGTGATACACTTGGTAGTAGGTAGGTAACACACTTAGGGTAACACACTTAGGAGTAGGTAACTTAACTGCAAATTTCAGAGTGTCGCGAGAATTGCTGTGCGTCAAAATACCGCTGAGAAATGGCCCCGAGGGGGAGCTGGTACTCTTTTTTAATGTGCGATGCTTTCAGCCAGGTGCGCAAGGTGATGAGAAGGACAATCACCCCTCGAGCGCACTCCTACATCCGCCATGATCGAAGATGCCGAGCTGGTGATTGAAGTCGCTTCCAACCTGACGGGGACGAAAAGGTTCGAAACACACTGGTGATCTCTTCACAAGCCTTTGCTGTGAGAATACCCGGTTCATCGAAGATGAGCGCGAACATGTGCCTCGCAAGGCCTTGGTATTCTGAGTGCGCGGCATGCCTGAGACCGCCTTAATGATATGGGAGCAGCACACAGTGTCTCCCCGAGGGCCTCGAAAGTCGAGGACCTTGGGAATAGTACCTTAGTAGTAGGTATTTCTTTCGTACCTAGTGCTTAGGTACTAGGGATCTCTACTTAACATCACAGGACAGCGTATCGGTCCAAGGATGCCAGCAAGTCGTAGACATTTGGTGGTAGTCTCGGTGCAGAAATCATCCGCGAGTTGTGTGCGTTTGGCGCAGACAACGTCATTAGGGTGCCAAAAGGGGTGACATTGAGGAAGTACCTATGCTCCTTGTGACCATGGTCGGGATGTACCGCCAGTACGACTGTGCTGTACTGTAGGTATAAATTATTCGTATTTCAGGGCGAACGTGCAATTGCTACCATGTCACAGCTGTGATTGACATGCGGCCACAGAGCGGAGAGAAAGGGGGCAAGAAAGAGATGAGAAAAGGAGATGGATGATAGAGCCGATCTGCTCAAGGGCTGCAAAGGAGGCTGATGGTAGCTGGGGCCTGTCTATGAAGGTGCCCGTCGATTCCTGTCCCCATGTATCCGTCTGCCCCTGGTCCGTCTCGTCCTCGGCGACGGTCGTCTGTGTATCGGCCTTGGGGAGGCTGTTCTGGCGGCGTCTATCGCAAGTGTTCCCGGAATCGTCTTCCAAGCTCGGGGGACAACAGCGACAGTGTCGGTGACGGAGGTGGCGATTGTTTCGTGGCGGTTTTCCAGCCCCGTAGTCCTGTAGTTGAGTTCTGCGAGTGTCAACATCTTGGAGGTGAACAGAATCAGTCTCATGGAACCATCTGGCTGTCTCTGGTGCAGACCAGCGCCAAAACCGCGTTCTTGGTGTCTCGTCGACAGGCGGATGTTCCCTTGCGTCCCGTCCCGCGTTCATTTATTTCTACCATCCTTGGGGATATGCCATCGCAGCAGTTGCTGGCAGGCTGTTCGAGCCATCGAGCCAAACGGCCATGCCGATACTGTTACATTAGCAGCGACGATCAACTAGACCTTGGCTATCTTATTTTGAGTCTGGTCGCTATGGCCCCAAGTACTTCCGGAACGTCAAAGAAGTCAAAGAGCTGGTCACGAAGAAGGCCAAAAGTGTTGTGTTTTGAAGAGCAGGGGGAAGCCTCGGAGGGGTTGGTGAGTCCTCCGACGGTAATGAGCCCGTTTGTGGGCGACGAACTTGCCGTGAACGTCAGTGACCTGGCAGATGTTGATGTTTGGAATGCTACCGTCAGAGCTTGGGTGGGTGAACCGAAGAACTGGGTATACCTTGGTCTTTCCCGACGGACTGGTTTGTCCGCAGATGATGTGAAGGTACGAGAAGCCATGGCGGAACTAACCCAGCGATTCTCCTCAAAGTGTTTGGCCAGTCTGGCAAACTTGTCCCGATGTTTGGCGGCTGGCCTCACTCCCTATCCACTAAGCGTAAAACCTAAAGACTCGACCTCCGACATGAACAAATTTGTTTTTCTCCCTGAAAGGGAAATCAGGACGACGCCCGAAACCACCAGACCTACCTTTTCCCGCTCCTCAAATCCATTGTGCGGCAAACTTAGTCTGGCACAATAGGAAACGCTCCGACCTACGCCCGTGCCAGAGCAAACGGCACCCCCGAACCCAGAGACGAAGAAAGAGAACCCCCGACACCTGTTGGAGAACATCAGGGCGACGCGTCGGGTTCAGGTACAGGCGGAGTGCTACTGCAATTGGAGAACACGGAACCAGGGACAGAAGTGTCCGATCGGAATTGGGAAAACACCAGCAATAGAAGAGGCCCGTAACGTGCAATTGCTACCATTGTTGGAGCATATTCTAAACGGATTCCCGTGCGGGAGAGGTTATGCCTGCGACGATGCGAGATGGCGCTTGCTTGAGGGGAGGCAGCAGGTGGAAAGTGAAGAGAAGGGGAAGAAATAGAAATAGAAAAGACGAGGGCGAGGATCTGTGAGGCCTCAACCCTAAGCCTTCCCGTCACCCAAAGGATAAGTCATAGGATCTTTTGCAGCTGATTGTAAATATAAATCATTATCGAATGTCCATTGGTCCAACCAGCTCTCAGTTTATAGTGTAAACGCCATCCATCTGGTTGGTAATTCGACCTGCATATTTGTCCTTGGAACCTCAGATACGGCTTCATCGTTTAACCTCAGCTCATCCCCAAGCGGGTGCTTGCGCTCGAATTCCCGCATAAGGTCTGGTGCCGACCAGATCAGTTCCCGTCTCTTGATCCAATAGTCGTCCTCGGGGCCGCAATTCTTCCATCGGACGAGGAACACGATGTTGGGCATCGCGCGGCCATCGGAAGCACGAGAGCAAAAGAACAAGTCTGTTACCTACTACTCGGTCAATCACCTACTACTTAGTCAGTTACTTACTATTAAATTAATTACCTATTCCTAAGTTAGTTACCTACTACTATGCACGTCAGTTACCTACTACTAAGTGTCTATATGCGTCGTGCGCTTATTACAAAGCCAATAATACTTCCCGTTCCTTCGGACATCAGGCTAGCGGTTCGTCATTTTCTACATAGGTGGTATAGGTAGGGTGTCCCTATGATTCGGTAACGGGACACTCGGCGTCTGTTGTGTTATATACGTGATCCAGAGACTTCCCCGATGCCTCCGGTTAGATATGCACCTATCTCCTCCCGTACCATGTCTCTATGCCTCGCTCCGACAAATCCCATCGCATATCTACTACCCTAGTTATCCGCGCTTCAGTTTTCCCCTTCTCCCTACCAGACAACAAACATCAGCAAGGGAACCGGCACTTGTGGTCTGATGCGAGTGACCCTTTCGGCGTTCTCCGGTTTCGACATGGTCTTGCTCACGATCTCACGGTCTTTGTGTCCAATGGGGTAAGCTTTGCGGTTGTGAAGAATGAATTGTTGCCAATTGTCACGCATGTGAATCTTCACGCGCTTCTCCATGGGTCTTTATTGCCTTTGACTCATTTACCTTCTTCACTGAAACCTCACATTGGGTTTGGAGAGCCTTGTTGAGACCTCGGTTTCGCAGAGCTTTGTCGAGCGTACCCAGACAAATGGGTGTCACCCATGACGCCGACGGTCTTGGTCGTATAGAAATCAGCGTAGGCTTGGGATACTTCGTTCTTGATGCCGGCTTCTTTGATCATGGAGATAGAGATGTAATCCCTTTAATTTGCGATTTCAACACGGCCAAGTGTCCCCTCTCCAAGGACGCAGACTCCAATACCGGGCCCTGGGAAAAGGCGCCTGTCGACGAGATCCTCGTGAACCTGTCAGCGTCAGCCGAGAGCCTCGACTTCATACTTGAAGAGTTCTAGGAGGAGCTTAAGAAGCCACAGGCCTTGGCCCTTCCATCATTCGCCTAGGCAAACCCCCGACGTTATGACTCTTAGTGGTGGCCAAAGGTTCCTTGAAGCTCAGCGACTCGATGACGTCCGGGGACAAGGTTTCCTGAAGGAACCAAGAAATATTTCCGGCGTTGGGAGCGTTCTTGTCTTTATTCTAGATCGCGATGGCTTCTTTTCGACCAACTCGATGAAGATTTCTCCGATAACCTTGCGCTTCTTCTCTGGCTCCCTGGTCTCCTTAAAGCGACTGGGGAAAAGCTCAGCGGCATTAGCTACCGTACGGTTAATCCAGAGATGCTTCCCCAGTGTCTCCTTCTGTTACTTGCTCGCACTTGTCAAGTCACATCGATCCGTTGTTAGTAAGGACAGCGTGAAAGCGGCCACCAATGGCTTCCTGTATCAGCTTAGCTGCCATTATACTATTAATGCCACCGGAAATAGCTTCAATGACCCGGGCGTTCTTACGAGTAAGCTTTCCAGTTCGAGTGATGTCCTGCTCCATAAAGTCACTTATAATCCAGTTAAGCTGCGCTCTACAAATGTCAACACTGAAGTTCCGCCAGCGCTTACCTCTACGAGGTGTATATTCACGCTCGGAGTGAAACTACACACCGAAAACGGGCCAATACCAGCAAAGTCAGAGTCGGCCGTCTTGGCCACGACCATAAAACCCTCAAGCAGGCGGACGAGTTTATCGACGTGGCTCGCGTAGGCATCCATGGTCTCGCCCAGACTGGCCAAGAAACGATTGTGAATTGTGACGTCTGTGTGGCCGTATTCTCGAGTCGTTCCACGAGCAATTTCTTGGAAACCATGACAAATGTCCAGAATTGGAACCCAAGCTCAAAGCTAGCAGGATCAAATTGGGGTGAGCCTTTGTCCTAAACGGAGGAGGAGCCTCCAGATAGCACGATACCCTTAAGCTTCCAGGTGAGATCGGCGAGCTTGGTGGCGCCGGGCAACATCTCAGCGTGCACTCTGAGGAATCGCAGGCGTCGGAGAATGAGACGACCAGTTTGGCTACCAAAGTCCAAGGTACTTCGAATCAAATCATAACCCTTCATTCATTCATCATCATAACCCCACCGGATACGCCGTCGGAAGACCTTCCGGCCCTGTCGGGGCTTCAAACGGACACAAAACCACGCTCCCAGACGCCTCATTCGGCCTCCCCAACAGAGGCCCCTTCAACTCCATCTCCGCCATGAGATCTCTAACCTGCACAACTCATCAGCACACGTCCACCGCAGAAATCACAAAAGCACCCTTCCTTACCTTATCAACCGCCCCCGGATCAACCCCCGTCCTCCTCAAAGCATGCGCCATCTGCACCGCCAACGAAGCCGTCATTGTATTCTGCCGCCCAATCGCCACCATCAAATCCATCAAGGCCCCCATCTTGGCCTCGCTCTGGCCGTGCCCCCCGCCGAGAAAGTCCTCCATGAAGACGAAGCCGGCCATGTACGCGGCAAAGGCCACGAGCGGGTTGCGGAACATGGCGCTCACGTCGGCCAGGGACGCAACGATGCGGAAGATTTCCTCGGCGGCGGGGAGGAGGCGCATCTGCGTTCCCGAGAGCATTTCTGGTGGCGCGGAGTGCTCTTTTGCTCGGGCGGCGCCGATGCGGTGGAGGCAGATTGTCGCCGTGTGGAGTTGGAGGTTGATGGATATGGCTTCCTTTCTGGTGTTTGTCTCGGGGTTGCGGAGGATGTCGGGCAGGGTGACAAAGGTGGTTGCCAGGCCGTTGTTCAGATCCTGGTGACGTTTCCAGAAGACGATGCCTTGGGTGCTCTCAGGGTCAGGGTCGGGATGGTCTTGGTAGGCGTGGTCGAGGCATTCGTGGAAGAGGTAACAAGTGAGGACTTTGCAGGCGAAGACGGAACATTGCGTCTTGTCGTCTCGGGTGAGGGCCTCGTTGAATGTGACGGATGGCTCCTCGAGGCTGACTTGGTAGGCTTCCTCCGAGGCCGGCAGCAGTGTTTTGATCTGGCTTGTTTCAGCAACGATTGCGACGAGATTGTGTCGTGTCTTATTCTTACCCGACGGGCGTCTATCAGGCTAGGCCATCCGGTTGTGCTGCTCGTGTGTCTGTCGCAGCAGAATATCGCCCACATAGTCCGTCTACGCTCTTCCTGCTCGCACCAGTCCCTGGCTGGAGGCAGCGTCGGTCTCAGTCCCCCGGTTCCATCCAGGTTATCGAGACCCAGGATCTGAGCCAAGCGGACCGCCTTGGAGGTGTTCATTGCGGCGCGCGAGAACCACAAGTTCTTGACTTCAAACTGGCCGAGGAGCGCACAGCATTGAGCATGCGCAAGTGTGACAAACTGTTCGCCGACGCCCTACGACCTGGTTAGAGCATTCTACGCCAGGGTTCAGACTTTGTGCCAACCTTGAGCTCATCCGCCTCAAAGTAGTAGCGGGCGCGTCGATAGAAGGCCTGTGCCAACTCGCTGTGAGATGGCGAGAGCGTGGCAGCCACGGCCATGATGGCGTATTGAAGGCACATTGGCGGTTGCATGTGCGGAGGGAGATATAGAGAAGCCATGTAGCGCGACGGATGGATCACGGGGAAATCTGAATGAAGATTCGCAAAGTATATGTTTGTCCTATTTGGACTCAGTACCGAGGCCGCCAGACGTGGTATATGACTTACAGCTCTTCAATCACATTCTGGGGAGGAAGCTGCTCGAAGCGCCCCGTCTCAACAAGTTCTTCTTCAAACGACGCCGGAGAGAAGTTTGACGAGGAAGATGGATTCTCTTGATTGGATTTTAACCGGTGTTCCAGATCCTCTACCAAGAGTCAGCTTTGATGCAGTCCTCACCCTCATCTTCAGGCCACACACTCAACCTCGCCTCCAACTCCTTCACCTTGGGCCGCGTCGCAGTAATGACCTGCTTCTTCCGCGAAGTCGGGTACTGGCACTTTGACCCAGCCTGGACGCATCGCGAGCATCGTTCTTTAAGGCGGTCGCACCTCAACTTGCGGTTTCGACACTCGAAGCAGGAAAATGGCATCAGTTCGCCGTCGTCGGCCGAGGGCTTTGATGATGAATCGGCCATTTTGAATCGTCCCGGGGGGCAAGCGCCCCGACTCGGCCGAGATGAAGAGAGTTAGTTGTGAAGGGATTTACCCGGATGAGAGGGTTGCAAGGTTGAAGAGTGAAGCGATGTCGAGATGCTGGAACTGATTGATGATAGGCTCCACTGGCAGGAGGAACAGTGCGACTCCACTGTTTACACCCTCGTCAAGTTGCCTACCATCGTTGTGACTTTATCCAAGTACTTCCCAGATAGACGCTGTTGGATTTCCTAGGCAGTAAATTAGATGTTACCAAGTCAATGAATGGCATGGCCATATCATCAATAAGAAGAAGCAAGGTATAAACAAGGCAAAGTAACCAATCTATTGTTAAGTTGTAGTGCTATATACTGAAGTGCAAATAAAGGTACCTCATAGAGGCAGAGAAGAGTAAAGTAGTTGAAACAAATTGATCCCGTATGCGTCCCGTCCATATATCCATCGCTATGCCAATACCAAAGAAACCATTCTCCATCCACCTCGAGCCCGTCCACCGAGCAGTCCAGTCACCCGTCAGCAGCAAGACCACCTCAGAAGCCACCAGCTTAGAAGCCACCAGCTTAGAAGCCACCGTTGGGGTTAGGGTTGGGAATGACAGAACCGCCCTGAACAGTGGGAGGAACGACAGACATGCCGGTAAGCGCCGCAGCATCGCGGAACTTGGCCAGGCTGTGCGTCTGGTCGTCAAAGTTCTGGTTGATGACGCCGACCATGCCCTTCTGGCAGTGGTCGCCCTTTGTCTGGGGGCAGTAGTACCAGATGGGCTTGCTGTCGTCGACGATGACGGCCTGGAAGACGTTGTCGGCCTGGCCCTCGGCGGTGAAGAAGTTGAAGCCGGCGAAGAAGCCGAGGCCGGAGGACGAGGGCACGCAGGGGGTGTCGAAGTCGGCCTGGGCGACCGAGTGGTTCATCGGGAGGAAGTGCCACTCCATGACGTCGCCGACCTCGGCAACCACGTTGTCCGGGTCGAAGCGGAGGCCGCCGAGGCCGGCCACGACCGAGTGCGTGACGCCCGTGAGCTCGACCGTGTTGTCGGGGTAGTCCCGCGTGGTCCTGGTGGGAGCGGCCGAGACGGTGGCGGCGAGGAGGAGGGCGGTGGCGGAGAGGGTCTTGAAGGAGAGCATCTTGGCTGTTTTGGTTTGGAAAGGTTGAGGAAGTTGGTGAGTTGAGAGTAGATGGAGAAGTGTGAAGAGTGTAGTTGTTGAGAGTGTCGTAAGAGTTGTAAGAGTGGTTGTTGTAGTTGTTGTGAAGCTGAAGCTGATGATGATGATGAGAATGTCCCTTTGAGAAGAGATTCCATCCCATTATATACACAACTTCCATCCATCGCCTCCTCCTCCCCCTCAACCAAATCTCAATCCCATCCTCGCCGCAGCCTCCGGGCTGTCACTCATCCACATCCTCGCCAACCCTCCAGCCCCTGCCTCCTCACCGCGCTTCCTCATCTCACCCATCAAAAAAGCACTTTTTCTGCTGACCGCCCCGATGGAAGCAAAGATGGTGTCCGGAAGAGCCTCCCTCCGAGTCCCAAAGTCTAGTTACTACCCGAGTACCTTAGCCTCCCAGTCAGCACCGCCGCACCCGTCGCGTGGCAGACCCGTGATTGGCCCTTCCAGCACAGTATGTAAGCAAACGAAGAAAAGTTTGGCAGTTTATTCTTATGTTTTGTGTGTGTAAGCGTGGCTCAGTCTCGGTAGGCTAACCCCCAACTACCTAATATGCCAATTGCTGCGCCCCCAAGGCGTTGGGCTGCGGGCAGGGATGTGCCCATCCATCTCTTTCAAATCTGGGGAACTTTGCAGGGCGGCGAGCGGCCGACCTTGGACGTGTTTATAATAGTGATTATTTTTGGCATTCCTCGTGGCACTTTGTTTCTGGAATTGTGTTTTAGTGTCGATTTTGGTTTGTTTCGCCATCCGGCTGTGGCGTGAACACCAAAGTAAGGTATTCTCGTGGTGTCCAACATCCCTCCCCCCCCTCAAATGCGACGCCATGCGACGTTCCGCAGCCTCTGCCGACTGGGCGCCGCTCTATTTCGGAATTGGATCGAGTTGGATTAGTTAATCCAGGGAAAGAATCGCCAAGGCTTCTCCCGAAACCCGTTGGGCTGGATACAATGACAAATACCCTTGTTCATACGTCTTACTCAGCGCCATCTACGAACCAACATCAACCGGGTTTCAATTTTCAACTTCTCGTCCATATTGTACACAAAATCTCACTTCTCGTCAATCGGGCTCCTTTTGGAGAATCCGCCCCCAACGAGCCTACGTCGACGTGATGACACCCTTACACGTACGTACATGCCATGCCTTCTCACCATCTGCAACGTCTGCATTAGCAGCTACCCAGCCCATGCACTGCCGAGGGTTGTCTGGCAGTGTCTTGCCGTCGATCCGACTCGGCATATGCCGTGTCCCAAGTATCCCTCCAGCCCGCTGACCAAGACGGGCGAAATCGCTGCCCTCGCCTGGTACTTCTGCTTGGATCTGCCTTGGACATCATGGCGTCCGTCCTACCACCGGTCGGTATAAGCGGCAAGCTCTCCGTCTCCCTCTTGGGGGCCATGTCAAGCACACCACCCTTCCATGGTGCGTGGATATACTAGAAATCCTCCGATTTGAGAACCTCCGGTTGGTTCAATGCCAAAGTTCCCCTCATCTCCGTCTATACACGTCAATAGGCAGTCACTAAGCATGTCTTTGTAAACATCGTGATGCTATTTTCGGGGGGCCCTTTGCCTCGTCAGCTTGTTGAGCGTGCCGAAGTCCGCCATTGTGCAGAATTGACTTGGGTCTTGGAAGCCTACGGGTCTCAATGCCGGCGAGAATTGGTATGTAACGGCTGAAAGATCTTTTCAATTCTTGGAGCGATGGTATATCGCCGTTGTGCTAGACTTGGACATGGCTGTGGCCTGCGCGGGCTATCAATTCAGTCACTCTCTTCCCACAAAAGTCATATCCTTCCTATACTTATAAAACTGCACCTCAAAATCTCTTCATCCACGTGAGTCTCTATTTCATCTCCAAACCGGGTTCCAAAACGATCTGTTCAATGGGATAAGCTGGGACATCCCGACCTCGGCCATCGGCCCATCGGGTGGGCCATTCCTGGTCTGCCACATAGGCGGCATGAACATGTGGAATCATTCAACTATATTTGCCTTTTTATTCTTCGACTTTTCAGCTGAACATCAAATCGATGTAAATTTAGAAAGGGAGTGCAGGGCTACAGACTTCTATATAGCGCTTGTATTGCCGTCACTTCCTCGACCGTTCCAGGCCAGAAGCTACGCCAACTATAGACGAACATTAAAAGATCAAGATACGAATGTCGGCTTAGCAGATGATTCAAAAACCGTCCTTTTATACTCCATCTACATCTATAAAGTAGTGTACGTTTTAATGTCCTCGCTGGCCAAACCAGCGTACTCCAATCCCTCTCAAACTCCAGTCATATGTGCCTTTCAATAATGTTACATGAGTAATACAGCCCGGCGTCCCCTAGTCGTACAGTTGCGCTCACCGTCTGTAACGGGAGTACCTCGAATTGCCCCTTTGGCCTCCATTGCCGTAACGAGTCTTCGAGCGGCGGTCGTCACGCTCGACACGCTCGCCATAGTCATACTCGTCATATCCAATGGCCTCCTCCCACGCGGGCTTTTCGCCATGCTCCTTGATCGAACCGGCGGCATAGTTCCGAAGGTTCTGGAGCTTCCCTGAGAGGTTGCCGTTAAAGGGGGGCATTGAAGTAATGGCCATGGCCAGCTGGCCCTGCGCGCCCCATGAGCAGGCGTGCACGTCTTGTGAGACGCTCATCAGCAAGGCCATGGTCTCCTCGTTTGCCCAGAGTCCAACATCCCTCATCTCTTCCAGTACCTCGACGGTGGACACGATGTCTCCAAATTGGCGCCAGTGCAGTTGGGCGAGGTTGTTGAACAAGCTGGTCGAGACGCCGAGCACGTACGAGGGAAGACCGAGGCTCTTAACCCGGGGCAAGATGTTGAAGGCCAGGGGGGATGGCTTGGAAAAGGCTGTGCCGAAAAGTTCGATGCCGGTGGCGAGGTAATGAGGGTAGAGAGGCCCATGAACGTCCATGGTGCGTGCTTCGCTGGCAGGCGGTTCTGCGCCCTTCCGTACTCCCAAGCCATCCTTCTCTTTCTCCTCCTTGTTGATCTTTGGTGCCTTCCCTGCTTTGCCTCCCTTATCCTTGTCCTTCTCTTTCTCTGCCTTTTTGGTCTTTAGTGACTTCTCTGCTTTGTCTTCCATGTCCTTCACTTTGGCGGCTTTTCGCACTCTTCTCGCCGGTTTCTGTACTTCGAGGATGCCGAGCTTTTCGGGCAGCGAGAAGACTTCCGCCTCCATAACCTGCCATAGCTCGATGTCGGACCGACACTGGGCCATCAACGCGCTTACTCTCTCCTTCTCCTTTGTCTGAATCTCGTGGTAATGTTTCCACGCGGACATCGTCTTGGCTTGTTCCTCCTCTAAGCCGATCAAGCCACTGAGGATTGGGCGCTCCGGGGTAAGCTCGAACTTTTCGAGAGCTACCTGGGCGGCTGCACGTAGAGTCTGGGGGTATCTCTGCAACGTCTCACCCCCAAGCTGCCTGTCTCGAGCTCGATCAACCATTGAGCTTGACGAGGCAGAAGCGCCTTCTCCTTCTGGCTGGGCTCGTCTCCGAGGTCGGGGCATGTGGCCCTGGGAGATTTCATCGAAGATGCCCTCGAAAACATTCTTCTCTGTTGGCGTCATTGTCGTTGGCTCCTCCTCTCCTTCGAGGTCTCCGTGATCTCTTGCGTCCTGCGTATTGTCCCATTCGAAAGGAATTGAGGTGTCCTTCCTCAAGGGCACGCTCGGGGATGATGAACTTTTGGTGGTGAGAGTTGCTCGATGTATGGTGACAAACCGGGGAGAGTGTTCGCAGGCTCGCTGCAAGATCCGAGGCTGGTAAAGAAGTGAAATTAACTTAGGACGCATGATTAAAAATGATGTCGCAGTGAATGCAAAGTGGGATGTGTCGTCTCTTGCATGAGACAGTCGCTGCCATCTGAGAGCTTCATTCCTGGCATCAATTTTCGGCGCAATTTGCACTAGTGCGGCTAAACTCCGGAATTGAAAATCGCGTCAAAGATGCGCCGCGTGACTTCGCGCCAAATCGCCTTCTCCAATCGCGTTTCGACTCGCGCAGTGACGCAAACGCCAACACGCTCCCGCTTCGATTTGTTGCTCTTGTTAAATTAGTTCCTTGCCCTTTCGAATCGTCGCCCAACTCTTTGCTTCTGGCTCTGGCTCTTTTATCTTCTTCTCAGTTGCGTTCCATCTAATCAAAATGTCACCAAAACCTCTCACCACCTTTGAGCAACGCCGTCGAGAAAACCTCGTTGCTAACCAGAAGCTGCTTAATGGTGCAGCTGAGGCAGCAAAGAAAATTGTCACAAGCACGCCAACAAAGCCAGCACCAAAGTCTTCAAAGACGAGAAGTGCATTGGTAAAGCGCGAACCTGCGAGACCAACGCGGCAGAGCTCTCGTTTGGCGGGCCTTGATGCCACCAATGATACTCTCAAGCGGAAGTTGGAGGTGGAGGCGGAAAATGCCGCCATGCAAGCGAAGGCGAAGAAGATGAGGGTCACCGGCGACCTGGTTCTTGGCGATATTTCCATCGAGGGCAAGAAGTGGGAGGCAGGTGTTGGTGGGCTCAAGGGACTTGTTCGGGGGGCACAGCCCGGTCTCAGAACCTTTTCTGAAGAAGATGTTGTCCAGACGACTAATAAAAGTCTCAAAGAGTTGAGGTTGCGAATGAGCGGTCTCAAGCTCTATGAGCAATGGGCTCCCAATGGTATCCATGCTTCCCAGTTCTTCATCCTGACGTTCCGACTGACATGCAATCCAGACATCAAGATAACTCCGCAGCGAGTTTACGCTCTTGGTCTACACCCGATAGAATCCAAGCCCATTATTTTTGCTGGAGATAAAGAGGGTGCGATGGGTGTCTTTGATGCCGCACAAACTGTCCCAGAAAGGGACGACGACGACGAAGATGCAGAGATCCCGGATCCTCAAATTTCGGCGTTTAAAGCGCACTCGCGGACCATCACATCATTTGTGTTTCCCCTCAGCGACAGCAACTCTGTGTACTCGTCATCATATGATTCATCAATCCGCAAAATCGACCTCGAGAAGGAGACATCTGTGCAAGTTTGGGCCCCCAGGGATGAGGACGACGAACTGCCCATCTCAGCCCTCGACATGGCGGATTCTGAGCCTAATCTCATTTACTTCTCGACCCTTGACGGCGGTGTCGGCCGATACGATCTCCGAACCCCTAACGACGCTGATATCTGGACCCTTTCAGAGCAAAAGATTGGAGGTTTCAGCCTCCACCCTCTGCAGCCACACCTACTCGCCACTGCGTCGTTGGATCGAACACTGAAGATATGGGACGCACGAAAGATCACTGGGAAAGGTGACTCCAAACATCCCACCCTTCTGGGAGAACACGAATCACGGTTATCGGTGTCGCACGCGTCATGGGGTCCTGGAGGGCACGTCGCCACTTCGTCCTATGATGACACGATAAAAATCTACGACTTTTCGGACGCCAGTAAATGGAAAACTGGCGCCGACCTCAACGACAAGAAGATGGAACCCCAGCACCGTGTCGCACACAACAACCAGACCGGACGATGGGTCACCATTCTCAAGCCGCAGTGGCAAAAACGGCCAAAAGATGGGATCCAGAAGTTTGTTATTGGAAACATGAACAGATTTGTGGACGTGTTTGCTTCGGACGGAAGCCAGCTCGCCCAGCTGGGCGGAGAGGGCATTTCGGCTGTGCCCGCTGTTTGCCATTTCCACCCAACCTTGGACTGGGTTGCAGGTGCAACCGCGAGTGGCAAGCTGTGCCTGTGGCAATGAGTAAGCCCAACGTCCTTGTGACGAGTGTACGATGTATCAAGGCATGACGCCTATGGTTGGCTTTCAGGTGTTCTGGGTTGGATTTGTGGTTTGGCTTGTTTGAGACAGAACGCAAGAGCGATGCCGATGTGAGGTACGATTCATGGGTTGTCGCTGGAGGAGACACCAGATGTTGGTATCGAAAGCGCAGACACGAGAAATCGATGATCTGCATGAGTTTCTTGTAGTCTTTTGTACAACAATGGCATGCCTTGTCTGGCATGGATGTGGCTAGATGCGGTCTTCAATCCTCAAATGTTTAATTTGACCTCTTCTCCAACTTTGTGGCCGGCTCTCAGCTTGGTCACCCCGTCCAAGCTCGGCTGAGCAGGCTGGGGACTCAGGCACAGGCAGGTAACAACCCTTTTGGTGGTTGAGGTGGTGAGGTTGCGACTAAGGTTTAAGCCGGCTTCAGAGGGTGCTCTTTCGAGTTAACCCAACTGGGTTCTTGAACTCTGGGTCGTATGTTGATATGCGATATTCGCAGGACATTGCGATTTCCAAAAAGGCACTTCGGAAGCAGCGGGGAAGATCGTCAAATCGCATCCTCCAGGCATGCAGGCCTCACAATACAACCTCGTCCTAGTAGAAATGACCCCCAAATGACCCTGCCACCTGCACACTCTTATCATTGTCGCTCACGTCCTCTGACCCAGCAGGAAGCATTGCATGTGATCCTCTTCCAGTGAAAAGTGACATGCCCATCCGACAAAAATCGACGCTTCCACTGGTGTCATTTCCTTATCGATAAGATCCGGTCCAATCACAGGCTCGAAACGCCCCACAACAAACAGCTTTTCGTGACACTGACACACAAAGGCAGCCGAGGACCCGCTAATCTGGACCCGCTCCGCTCGCCCCCCGCTGTAACACCCCGCCCGAAACGCTGGCGGATGGGAGCATTCACTGGACCGGAGGCTCCTGAGTTGCCTAAAAGTCCACTGAACGGAAGCGTGCGACGCAGTCAGCGAGTGACATCCACTCGAGGAGGCATCGCCGAATCAGGCAATGCTCTGGGGACCTTATCCAACAGCTGAATCGGATGCGACTCGATGCCCTCGCTCTCGCTCTCGCTCTAGACAACTTCTCTCTCTGCTCAATCGTCCCCAACCCGTCCCCGATATACGGCTTCTTCGGCCTCGCTCCTTTGCTTGCGCCGTCTCTCCCTCGGGAGCCTCACCGTCTATCCGGGTTGCGCGTTGTCAGGCGCCATCCATGTCGGATCCCGTCCTTCCTTGACACTCTCTACATTTTGCTTGGGCCGTTTTGTCTTCTTTGCGCGCATACTCGCATCATCAACCCCCGATCATTCCCGTCGCCTACGCCTCGTCGCCGTGTTTCTCGTTCTGCTTGACGCAATCGCCACGATTTCCCGATACTCCGAACCCTTCGTTTGCCCAACTGCAACTCCTGCCTTTTGCTGCCGTAGCCGCCCGTTATCGTCATCGTCCTCGCCCCGCCGCAATCGAACCTACAAGCCGCCATGGCACCTCAGTCGGACGCCGGCCCGTCTCGGGCGAGCGTTGGCAATGATGATATCAAGAAGCGCGTGGGTAGGAGGCTTCACAAGAAGCGACGCGAAGAGAGGTTCTCGACCATGTTTCCCGAACGACTTCGAGATAGCGACGACTCGGCCGAAGAAGAGGAGGTGCCCAGCCAAGGACCGCCCATGTTTATGAATATGAATCAGAGTATTTTTGGCCTAATCGCGGCTGCCGGTTCTCGGGTAGACTTCAACGACCGGTTTGACGGCATGAGTAGTGATGAAGAGGAGGGCCACGAGACCAATCGGCGGGAAACTCCGGATGACCTCGTGCAGACGTCAGTACTCAAAGCACCGTCCAAAGGGAAAGGCCGCAAAAGGTTGTCGGAGCGCAAGCTACTGCGGTCGCTCCCAACCTTGCCAAAACTATTGTCAAAGTCAAAACGACACTCCAGCCGCCTATCTGTCCCCAAAGAAGATGACTCGGAGGAAATGAGCGAGCACAGCGCCAGCGGCACCTCGACACCTCCCACACTCACACTTACCCGCCATGACAGTCGTCAAGTGCCAGTCATGACACGAATGTTGGAAGCCAAGGCTGAGATGTCGAGCCGGCCGAGCTTCGACGTCGAGAGAGCCTCCTCCGATGCGAGCCAAAGTAGTGCCAGCCCCGACCTCCCTCCTCTGGCTAAAAAGTTGATGGAGATCTTCGAGTTCGATGAGCCCGAACAAGTCATCGAGGGTTCGTTCTGCTCTGCCATCGCTCCCTTTGAGTGCGCCTTGACCGTACTGACCCCTCCCAGAATACCCCTGCTGGTTACTGCAGAGCGTCCTTCTCCAGGGGTACATGTACATCACGTCGAAGCACATTTGCTTTTATTCGTATCTCCCAAAGAAATCGGTACGTCTCTACCCTTCGTTGGCCCCCGCTATGCTTACTCCAGATGATAGCACGAGGTTACCAAGTCAGGATACCTCAGCAAGAGCGGCAAGCGAAATCCCACCTACAACCGCTACTGGTTCCGACTACAAGGCGACGTCATTGCATACTATAAAGACTCGGCCAACATCTACTTCCCTCATGGCCACATCGATCTTCGCTACGGAATCTCGGCCAGCATAACCGACAAGGACAAGGAGGGCGTGCACTTCGAAGTCGCAACCCATCACCGAACCTACAACTTCAGGGCCGACAGCGCTCCCAGCGCCAAGGAATGGGTCAAGAGCCTGCAGAGGGTGATCTTCAGAAGCCACAATGAAGGCGACAGCGTCAAGATTTCCCTGCCGATTGCGAACGTCATTGACATCGAAGACACTCAGATGATCGAGTTTGCGGATACTTGCAAGCTTCGTGTGATTGATAACGACGAGACGTACGCCATCGACGAGGTAGGATTTCTACAGATAAACCCGAATGTCGACCGTTTCTAACGTTTATAGTACTTCTTCTCATTCTTCAGCTTCGGCAACGAAGCTATCAATGTCCTCAAGATCCTCATCGAGGATGCCACTGAAAGCTCTTCCAAGGACAAAGTTCCAGAACTCAATGACCAGAAGAGGTCATTACAGCTACCATCGAGGAGCACGCCGCCCTCTACAACCAGGCACAGCATCCATGTGGACAAGATTCGCACCACAAAGCTACCAGACCAGGTCAAGGCGACGCTATCCCCCATGTCTCCTCACTCACCGGGGGCGATGAGCCCGCGAGCCAGTTCCGAGCTACCCCCTCGATCCAGTCTCGATGCTTTCAGAAGTCTTGGGCGAAGGAGCCTCGATATTTCAAGTGCCCTCGAGGACAGGCCGAGAAGAAGCTTCAGTGGTACCCGACGCCGTCGAGATGGCCACCAAACTCCTCGACAGGAGCAGGATTCTACAGATTCGTTTGTCCAATCATCCATCGACGACCCAAGCATTTCCAACCTCGCCTCCTCTGGTGAGGACCCCTCCGCAAGCCAGATCTTGAGGGGAAGCGAGGTGTTCCATAGCCCGACATTGCGAAGATCAGCGTCCGGAACGAGGACAGCAGAGGGTGGGAAAAGGCAGACGCCGCGAAGTTCAAGCACCGCATTCACGCCGCAGCCTATCCCGCACGCCGCGACCACTGGGTCGTTGCAAAGCACCCAGCGTGACAGTGTTGACGGCCAGCGACCTGCAACGCCCACGCTGCAAAGCATTGCCAAGATGGGTGCGTACCCGCTCCAGCGAGCCAACGCGTTCGCCGAATATCTCAGCAAAACAGGCCAGCGAATGGGCTCTTTGTTGACGACCGAGTCGATGGGCTACGTGGAAAAGGTTTCGGGCATGTGGAAAGGCGGACACAGACACTACGACGAACCTGCCGGCCTACGAACCGACGACGGCGATGCTGACGACAGAGATGACGAGAAGGTCCAGGAACGATTCCGAGCCCACTTTGCGCAGCCTGATACGGAGAAGCTACAGGCCACTTACTTTGGCCATATTGTGCGAGTGCTGCCCCTATATGGAAAGGTCTACATCAGCAACAACTCGTTTTGCTTCCGAAGCCTGCTTCCCGGAACGAGGACCAAGCTCATCCTTCCCCTCAAGGACATTGAGACCGTTCATAAGGAGAAGGGTTTCCGCTTTGGTTACTCGGGTCTCGTGGTCGTGATTCGCGGTCACGAGGAGCTTTTCTTCGAATTCCGTTCGTCTGAGCTTCGAGACGACTGCGCCATCACGTTGCTGCAGACTCTGGACAGGGCGAGGTTCCTCGAGAAGTCTGGCTTGCTCGATCAGGTGGATCGGGAAGATGAGGAGGACGCCATGGCGGAGCGTGATGCGCTGAACTCGGTGCGTCAGGACGAATTCGCCGAGCACGAGCTTGAGCTCCCTCATCAGTCTGCAGGGGTATCAAATGCTCCCATGATCCTGTTTGACGACCCCAAAGCATCGTACCTGGCCTACAAACCACAGTCGTCGATGAAGATTACCTGCCTCACGATCGGCTCCAGGGGCGACGTGCAACCATATATTGCGCTCTGCAAAGGCCTTCTCGCAGAAGGCCACAAGCCTCGTATCGCTACACATGGCGAGTTCCAAGAGTGGATCGAGTCGCACGGCATCGAGTTTGCCAAGGTGGAAGGCGATCCCGCCGAGCTGATGCGCCTGTGCATCGAGAACGGAACCTTCACCTGGGCTTTCCTTCGCGAAGCCAACTCGACGTTCCGAGGATGGCTTGACGATCTGCTCGACTCTGCCTACAAAGCCTGTGAAGGATCGGAGATGCTCATCGAGTCGCCCTCGGCAATGGCGGGCATTCACATTGCGGAGAAGCTTGGCATCCCCTACTTCAGAGCATTCACGATGCCGTGGACGAGGACGCGGGCGTATCCCCACGCTTTCATCATGCCAGAGCACAAGATGGGAGGTGCCTACAACTACATGACGTACGTCATGTTTGACAACATCTTCTGGAAAGCCACGGCATTTCAAGTCAACCGATGGCGAAACAAGACTCTCGGCCTGCCAAACACGAACCTAGAGAAGATGCAGCCGAACAAGGTGCCGTTCTTGTACAACTTCAGCCCTAGCGTGGTGGCGCCTCCTCTGGACTTTTCGGACTGGATCAGAGTCACGGGATACTGGTTCCTCGACGAGGGTGGCATCTGGGAGCCCCCGAAGGAATTGCAGGACTTTATCACCAAGGCGCGAGAGGATGGCAAGAAGATTGTCTATGTCGGTTTTGGATCCATCATTGTTAACGACACTGCCAAGATGACGCAGGAAGTCATCGATGCCGTTCAAAAGGCCGACGTTCGGTGCATTCTATCCAAGGGCTGGTCTGACCGAGTCTCTTCCAAGGATGACCCCTCAAAGCCACGACCGCAAGAACCTACTATCCCCGACGACATTCACGTCATCAAGTCTGCGCCGCACGATTGGCTCTTCCGCCAGATTGACGCAGCAGCGCATCACGGTGGCTCGGGCACTACCGGAGCCAGCTTGCGAGCGGGAATCCCTACCATCATCAGGCCATTCTTCGGCGATCAGTACTTCTTTGCCAGCAGGGTCGAAGACCTGGGCGTTGGCGTTTGGGTCAAGAAATGGGGAACGAATAGTTTCGGGCGAGCGCTTTGGGAGGCGACGCGGAATGAGCGAATGATTGTCAAGGCTCGAGTCCTTGGCGAGCAGATTCGAAGTGTAAGTCTTGATCGCCTCAAGAGTAACGTCTTTTCTAACTTTGACAGGAAACCGGCGTCGACATGGCTATCCAAAGCATCTACCGAGACCTCGAATACGCAAAGAGCCTCATCAAGCGAAAGGTCGGTAAGAACGAACAGGAAGATGCGGCCGAAGATGACGACACTGAAGAGAGCTGGACGTTTGTCGGGAGCGACGAGCCGGACCCCGACCACGTCACGACGAAACTGAGCGCAGGGTTGGCCGGTCCAGGAGGTTCGCTCGGGGAAAAGGCGGCGGCGAACGAGGTTCTCAAGGACGAGGTGCGAATTCATCTGCGAACTGAGCTAGTAGAAGAGTAAGAATTTCGTGCGGCAATCCACGGTGCCTCTGACGAGGCTGTTGGATGAGGTAATGTTTGGTTGGATGGTTAGCTCACGACTCGAGACAAGCTCCTTTTCTTGTTTTTTAGTATCCGAAGAAACGACCAACAATGGACAAATAGACCATGGCAGGGTGGGCTAGAGATCTAATAGAGAATGTCATCTCCAGAGCCTTGACTGAGCTTTGGGTATAATAAGACTTTGCGGTTGAGTCTGGAAATAATGAGGTGGCCGGTGTTTATTACAGGCTTGAATGGGTGGTTGTTTCGGTGATGAATATTTTCAATTCAACTTTAAGCAGCCTAGTAACTTACAGTAAGCTACATAGCTAAACCTTCATCGTGACTCCTCTCCATGGTCTCTAGGATCTAGGAATAGCTTCATCCTGTCTTGTTAATAATTGGTGAGCATTAACTGGCCAAAAGCCCAAGAGCCCCACTTAAGCTCTAGGGTAAGCCACTTTGCAACCTGTTCCCCAAGCCCAGAGCCCCACAACACAGGACAACCCGCCTTATGTAATCCGGCTACGCCCGATTCTCTGCAAGCTGTGGAATTGATCCAATCCGGGGCGCCGGGAAAACAATCACCTCACGAACCGACGACGAACGACGACCACCCTCGCCAAACCGCTTCCAACCCTCTGTCAATCGACTTGGCGGAGAGACCGAAGAAACACACGAGTCGATTCTGCGCGAGCGCTCCCCCCGTTCCAATTGATTGACGACGACGACCCGACGATCGATTGCCCGCCATGCCTCAGGATATGCCCCCTCGGGGCGGGTACGAGCCCGTCCAGTACAAGGTGCGTTTTGGGTACATGTCGCAGACAGGAGCGGCTGTTTTTTTTTATAGAGGGGAGGAGGATGGGGGTTCAATTGGCTGCCGCGGAGACGACATGGCCAAGTTTGCCCACGGGAGAGACGACGGAAGAGACGAACGAGTATAACCGACACCACGACCACGACAACGAGGCGACACGTCTTCAGGATGGCCAATTGCGGATTTCAGGAAGAAGCCGAGACAACTGGGTGCGAATACTTCATCTACGGACACGTCGCTAACGCATCGTTCTTGTTCAGCGCAACCTCCCCGCCAAGGGATTCCGCCCCGGAGTGCTGCTGCTCGGCATGGGCGCCGTCATGGGTTTCGGCTGGTACAAGCTGATTGTTGGCATGCGAGAGGCCAAGTAGGTCTTTTCTTCTATTTCTCCTCTATGATACTCTGGTCCCGGCCTTGCATTGTTGCAACTGCTCGACCAAGCCCGTCGGATTGGGTCCCTTCCTAGCCCCGAGGAACTTCAACACAACGCAACACCACGCAAACACGACCAAACACACACACAGTCTCTCACTACAACAAAGATCAAAACACAGCTAACCACAACACCCCAACAGCGAACTCGCTCGCGAAAAGATGTGGGCCCGCATCCACCTGATTCCTCTCCTCCAGGCCGAGGAAGACCGCGACCAGGTCCGACGGTACTGGGCCGACCAGGGCCGCGAGAAGGAGCTGCTCGGCGAGAACGCCCAGGTCTACCACTCTGAGCGGTACATTATATCCCCTCTCCCCTTGATAGTGTGTGTGCATGTCTTGCTGACTTTTTCGGCAGATTCGTGAGGCCCACGTTTGCCGTGACTCCTCAGGCTACGACGAGATAGATCAGAGATGGAATTGTGTGGCCGAAGGGTTTGGGTGTCTTGTGTGTAGTATGTAAATATGTACTTGGGATGGCGGTCGTAACGAGACTGCAGAGACCTGAGAGAGGGTAGAACAGAAGGCATTATAACACTCACCCGTCCCAAATCTTCTAAGCATCGTGGTCCTTTGTGTCACAGGTGCCATCACCGCCTCAAGAGTGAAGTAAAGAGCTCAATACCCTCTCCATGAGCATAGCACGTATTACAACAAACGCTCACTCCCACCAGACAACTCGTCATCCGCACGTGGCTTATTCACACACAACTTCATTCCCTTTGTTCTGAAACGGGGTATACCGTATTCCGTATTGTACCGTATTGACCTACACAAAAAACTCCCTGCCAACCCACATATGCCGTTCCCCCCGTTCGTGTCTAAACACCATTTCACTCCTACAAATCACACAATCCCATCATTGTCAAAAACCCAGATCAATCGCCCGCAGCCTCCAACTCGGCCAGCAACTCCCGCTCCAAATCATCATCATCTTCCGGGTCGCTCGGCGGCAGCGGATCCACCGTCTTCTGCCACTCCCCGACGCGGTCCGGCTCCACGCCCTCCATATCCCCGTTCTCCCCGTTCTCTCCCGGCGTGGGGAGGCTGTCGCCCGCGTCGTTTGCGTCGGCGTTGGCGCCGTGGCCGTTGGGCGTCCGGACCGACCGCAGCGCCGACGCTCCGCGACTCCTCGCCAGACGCTGCTTCTTGGCCAGCGCGCTCTCCCCGCCCGCGACCGACCCGTCGTCGTCTGACTCGTCGGCGTCGGCCCGGGCTTTCCGCTTCGTGCCCTGCTTGGGGACGTCGGCGTCGCTCTCGGAATCTGAGCTGGTGGCGCTGTCAGACCCGCTCTCAGAATCGTCATCGTCATCGTCGTCGTCTTCTAGGCCCAGCATCTCCTCCAATTCTTTGTCGGCCGAGGCCCAGTCAAAGTCCTTAAGGTCCTGCGCCTCGTTTTGATCCTCCTCGTCGTCCTCCGAAGTCACCTCGGCCGCGTCGTCCGTCCTCTCCCGGTCCGCATCGAGGATGTCAAGCAGGTACGGCCGTTCGTCCAGTCTTCGCCACTGGCTCAAGCAGTCCGTAAGCCAGTTCTGGTTGACAATTCGGATGCTCGATATCTTGGCCGCCTGTTGCACCTTCTTCGTCCTGGGCCGTGACGATGCAACGACGAGGTGTGTCACGCGTTTCGAGACGTTATCCAAAACTTGCGCACCGAAACTCTGCGCTTGCATGCCAATATCAGACTCTGACACCTTAACGCCGAGAGGTACTAGGCCTGACAAGACAATCACTGCGCCAGATAACACGTTCGACTTGATCTCGTCCAGGATATCGCCGACATCGGGAACCATAGACAGATCAACACCGTCATCCACCGACATTCTCCGCCGTCTGCTGTGGCCGGGAGGATGCGAGGGCTCAGCCTGTCTTCGCTCGGCTCGCTTCTTGTCGTATGTCTCGTAGAAGGCCGTGTGAAGGTCTGTAAGGTGGTCTTGAAGAGCAATGAGCTCCTCGTCATCGTCGACCAAAAGATGACGGTGTTGAATGGCCGGCGCATCGCCGTTCTGTGATTTTGATTCTTCGTCCTCCTTGTCGAGTTCCTCCTGCATGTGTAATAACGGTCGGTCCTTGAGTTGCTTCTCCAGCGTCTTCTCTTGCTCCTCGGCTTGGATCTTCAAGCTGGCAGCATCGTCTCCGCCACTCATCCTTGCCAGTTCGTCGAGAGGGGATGTCTTATTTGTCTTGGGCGCGACCGGTGTTGCAGGTTTTGGGATGTCGGGGAGTATGTCTGTACGTTTGGGCAGAAAGCTCGAGTTGATATCACCGATGCCCTTAAAGAAGTCGTAAGGCACCACCTTGATCAAGTTCGGTCGGTTCAAGGGCCACACATCGGCGCGGTCGTCAATGATGACTACCATGTCGGTGCTGACGGGGAATAGACGCTGAAGACTCTTGGACGTGATGCTTCCGTTCTCGTCACGGCTGATGACTCGGTTTCCGAACAGCTTCTTGTCGGGGTCGACGATGCGGGCAATATTGAGCGCGTAGGCACGCGTTCCCATGGTGTAGACGTGTAGCTCGTACATACTGGCGACCTCGTTCAGGAATTCATACAAGCCGGGACGAAGCTTAATGTAGTAGGTGCAGCCGCTCGCGACGCTCGTGAGTCCTCGGGGGCCTTCATCGTTGAGCTGGAAGCTCTTGACATCCTTGACGGCCTCGTGATTGGGATTCGTCGGGTCGCCCTGCCACTCGCCGATGGTCGGCTCTATACAGGCGTGGATGATGGTCTGGTCCAGATCGACGACCAGGCTCAGCTTGCGTTGGCGCAGGAGTCGTTTTTGGGATTCGTGCTCGGCTTTGGCAGCGACGCCCTCGCTGACCATCAGCGCGGTCTGGTCGTGCGTCATGTTGATCATGGCGCGGTCGGTTTCGCGCTCTTCGGTAGCCCAGTTGATCTCGGTCAGGTCTGCACCACAAAGGGTACAGAGGCCCTGGATCTGGACCTCGTGGCCGCAAGATTCCTCGACGATCATGCAAGGCGCGTCGCGACCGACCTCCATGCCTTCTTGGATGCGCCATTCCTTCAGAAGGCCGTCGGCCGGGCTGTTAAACTCGGTGTACGTAGTCTCATCATCCCAGAGATCGTCATTGATCTTGCGCCTCCAGGTGAATTTGTACTCAAAAATAATCTCTTGCTTCTTGAGGGAATCGCCGGGCTTTTTGAAGAGCTTTGTGATAACGATGGGGTAGTGCAGGCGTGAGCCGAGGGGCACAGCCTTGTCGTGCATGGTGAGGGATGCTACGTCAGCGTCGTGTGTGAGAGACTATGACGAACGGGATGGTAAAAGGTATGTTCGGGGGAGTGTATGTCTGCAAAAGGCCAACGAGGCAAGTCAGCGCGTGTCCCTGCAGTTCCTCTTGGCGCGCGAAGGGCAATTGGCTCGGTGGCGGCTGAAGGACGATTCTCGCAGCCTTCAGGAGTGGTGATGCGACCTACCTAGAGGTGCCCTCTGTTTTATCCGTGTCGGCACAGGCACTCCAGCAAAGCTCATGGCCTCACCGTGGACAAAGGTGCGACTTCAGGGCCGGCGGTGGAAACCAAGGACAAAGGCGTGTGGGCGGGAGTGATGGATGGTGTAGGTGATGAGCAGCCGAGGATAAAGGTGTTGGAGCGGCTGAGGAGCGCGATAGAAAGAGCCAAGGCCCGGTCAAAGGGAAATGGATGGAGTTCGCAATCGAAGCGACTCTCGAGGTATTCGGCGGTGGGAAACGGTGTCTTATAAAGGGCGATGCGGTTGGGTTGCGAGCTTCGACGCTCACCAGTTCGTCGCCAGAACAAAGGCGCGGGTTTGGGGAGTGACGCAAGTTTTTGGCACAGACACACAAAGAGACCGACGAGCTCACAGCGCGAGCTTCAGCTTTAAGTGGCTCCTTCCTGCCTTGTCGTCTGTGCTTTTGTTCGCTGGCGCCGGAAACGGACCCACGTCCAGCTTTCTTTGCGCGGCTTTCCCACTATCGAACTTGGGGTCACGTGGAAGGGTTTGGTCTGCTCGGGCGGGCTTTCGCTGCAAGGTTAGTCCGAAGGGGAGGACTGGCGCGGCACGTGGTCCACTCACACGACACTGTCAATTCTTTGTCTGTGGCGTACAACAAGATAAGCCAGCTGCGACAAAGGAGAGGACGCGTGTGAATGTGAATGAGAATGTGAATGAGAATGTGGATGTGTGTTGGAGCGTGGTTGCAGCGATGAGGTTGAACGGATGAGCAAGATTGGTGAGAGTTGGTGGAAGTGTTATCGGGGAATAAATAACAACAACAGCGCCCGTGAATCAAGGTTGCCGCAAGCCGCCAATGAGGTGACGAACAGAGAGCCGACGGTTTCAAATAGTTGCACGGATGGCGGGGAGACCAGTTGTGGACAGGAAGACTCCGGCAACGGCTGCTAAGAACGATTTGTGTGAGTCCGTGAGTCGGGATAGTTTTCATGGGGGCGTGTAGCCCAGAACTTACTGTAAGTCAAGACCAGTCAGTAGTCCGTACGGAGGCCCAGAAAAAAAGATACCAAATAGATGCGGTCGGGTGACAAAAAGATCAGGTCACAGAGGGATTCGCCCACTGAGACTTCAGGGAGGAAAGGGGGTCCTATGATCTGCTGAACTGCCGCGAAAATAGGGTGGGCATCACTCGCAGCGGATGGGAGGACCCGCCCTTTTTGTACTTTTTGGCCGTCTTTTCCGCCTGGCAGAGGCTGGTACCTGGAATGCTCTCATGTTCCC
This sequence comes from Thelonectria blattea, assembly GCA_024115155.1. NCBI lineage: Eukaryota > Fungi > Ascomycota > Sordariomycetes > Hypocreales > Nectriaceae > Thelonectria > Thelonectria blattea. The sequence continues at coordinate 49,478 of JAMQMW010001861.1, forward strand.
TTTGTTTGTGCTCGTCATGCATCGCCTCTCGAGAACAACAAAACTGCCTTGGAACACGCTTGACTCGCCCTTTCGCCGTCTCGCTCTATGCCCTCTCATTCTCTCGCCATTCTCCCAATGCCATTTCCCAATTCATCTCCCCCCGTCGCAACCGAGGCCGATGTCTGGTGACATGATCTCGCCTGTTGATATGGAGCAACGGCCGGGGCAGGCTGCTCCGTGCAAAGAAAAACAAGCTGGAGGTCCGGAGCTCTCAGTGCGCGGTCTCGTGGAGGGTGGAGTTGTGGCGGAAAACACGCCATCCCGCTTACCCTAGACTTTGTGCCAACATCCGACGTGCATGCAGCTCGCCATCGAAGTGAATCTGGCTGGTCGGCCATGGGTCATGGGGGGTGTGGTCAGATATTGTTTCCAGAATCTACCTATACGTACTTCTGTTGTCTGGGGTAAGCTCTCAAGGTTTCGGATAGAACTATGCTATGGAGGTAGCCGTGTCTCCTAGAAAACTCCTCGTGAACACGGATAGTGTATTTGCCACGACATAACATATGTAGAGCAAGGGCCTCGAGCTTCCCGTCGCCTCACACAACCAATATAAGTCTCTCCATGACCTCTCTCTGCCACATACGACCACAGCCCTTAGGAAATACTGGATCCCGTCTGCTCTCCGAGCGTCAAACTGAGGAGCGCTCGAGTAGTAGTTGGGTCGGTGACGACCAGCGAATGCCGAGTGTTGTATGTTTTCTTTTTTTTTTTGTCTTCGACTTCTTTTTGCATCGTGAAAATTCACTCGGCAGAATATGGCTCGCCGCAGCAAAGCAAAGAAGTGGACCCGCGGAATCAATAGACAAACAACCCACTGGTATCAACTAAGAGACAATGCATCAACCCGTCTATATCTCGTCATACATTCCCCATCATTCATGCCCTCATGCCCAAAGCCGATCCAAACTCCGCCCCTGCCATCGACGGCTGAAATCCTGTAAACACAATCCGAATCCTGTCTCCTGTGCAAGCCCGTGCCGTGCAACCTCAAGCTGGCGCTTGAACCATCCTGAACCCTTCAGACACCAGCTTTGTAATCTCTTCGTTCTTGTGCTGCAGCAACCCGAGAGCAAAAGCCACGTCGTTCCACTGTCGCTCGTTTTCACATCGACTGAGACGGGCTGCCAGCTTCTCAGCCAGCTGCTTGGCGTGCTTGTCCTGGTGCTTGTTAGTAACCGTGTTTGTGGCGAACCTAGAGCACAGGGACTGACCTTCTCGACAAAACCCAAGAGGAATCGCACAATTCTACGGAAGCTCTCCTCTTCCATTCTGCCTCCGGCACTCAGCAGGCTGAACATGTCGACGAAGTGGTTGTACACGGCATTGTCCTTCGTGCTTAGTTCAGTGAAGAACATTCTCGCCTGATCAGCAATCCGGCGATCTTCATCCTCTAGGCACTTGGCCATCTCGCCCAACTGTCCCTTGACCTTGACCTGACCGGCCAGAATCAGGAACGTCAACGTCATCAGACACGTTCGTTTGACCGACGCGTCGTCGTCAGCCAGACGTCGGTACAAGAAGTCGGTATTCTCATCAATGAGGTGGTTGAAGCAGACTGCCATGTCTCCTAGAGCAATGACCGCATTGGAGCGCACCGTGGCGTCGGGTGAGCGCTCCATAATGGTGATGAGAAGCGGCAAATTGGTCTCGCAGTACTCGGCTGACACACACATGAGCTTTGCCAAGCACAGTGTCGCGGCAGCTTGGAGGCCCTTGTCTGCATATGTCGTGTTGTTGGCGCAGATATCGGACACGAGGGGTCCGAACAAGGTGAGCAACGAGTCCGGGCCGTACAGCAACTCCCGTTCTCTGATGTGAGCCATGGCCTCCGTGAAGTCATCCTCAGTTGTTCCGCCGATAAGATCCAACTCGTCGGCGTCCTCCTTGTCCGTATCCGACTTGGCACTGACCAGCTTCTCCTTTTCTTGCTTTCTGCGCTTGAAGTCGAGCTCGCAGAGTTCGAGATGGACAATCTGCTTGATGGCCACGTGGCCGACAATGAAGAGAAGTTGAGAGAGGCCGATGGCGTTGTCCCTCTTCTTAGGTTTCTCAGTTTGAGTAATGGTCTGGTCCGCCTCTGGGACAGGCTTGGTATCGTCCCGAGAGACTGGCCGGGAACCCGGCCGTGAGCGCGGCTGGCTGAAGACCTGGCGAGTCTTGTGACGAATGATGTTGGAGCACAGTGTATCCGGGTGCTTGGAGATGGCATAGATGGCGTTGATGGCTTGCTCCGCCACACCGTACCATTCCTTACTGTCTGAGGGGACTTCGGTGATGGCTGCCAGTCTCACTGACACCGCGTGGTCATTCGGCAGGCGAGAAAACTTGACTGTCGAATCCTTGGCCTGCCGTCCACTTGGATTAATCCTTCTTAGGGCAATGCAGGTGAACTTTGCCAACTGGAGGTCGTTTCTTCCGTGGGCGCCAAGACCAGTACGAAGCATGGTCTCCATCTCACCAACCACAATCTCTGGGTTTGCTGTTGCCAGCATGCCCAAGACAATGATGGCACCTCGGCGCTGAGTTCGCGAAATTTCTCGCCTCTGAACGCCATAGACTTGCCACAACTTGGTAATGACAACCTCAGGGATCAAACCGCCCTTCATCATGGTCGCAAGCAATTGCTCCAGGGATGTCAGTTCTGCCGGCGTCGCGCCAAAGGTCAAACTGATCATATTGCGAGCAATGTAGTTCGCGGCATCGTTGGGGCTGAAGGAGTCGGGGGCCTCAAAGAAGAGGCGTCGGTAACAGTCGATGAGGTGAGTCTGCACTCCCTTGCCTTCGTCACTGTTGCCCTTGGTCCAGATCAAACGGAGCATGCGTCGAATGCCAAGCTTGTTTTGTTCGATGTTGTAGGCATCGCCAATCTCGAAGTAGTCGATGGCCTCGATCACTTCGCTCTTGTTCTTGGATCCGAGAAGCTGGCAAATGGTGCCAGTGGCGTCGTGGAGGACGTCGATGAACTTGAGAGCCTCGTTGTAGTATCTCCTGGTGAGAGTGAGCTTCTCGATAGCCTCGCTGGTAGCAGCTTCCTCTTGGGCTTTCTTAATAGCCTCGAGTTTCTGCTCGTCCGTCATTGGCTTGGGCTTCTCCGGGGAGCCAATTTGCGTGGCCTCGTCGAGAAGTGTATTGTCGACCGTGGTGTTGGCGTTCTCACCCCCAAATCCTGGCATTCCAGGGGGTGGCTTGAGAGCGTTCAGCTCCTCCTCCACCTTGTCGAGGCGAGCCTGCCATTCTTTCCTCGAGAGCTGAGCGCTATGCATGACGGTGAATGGATGCGTCTTGATAAGGGTTCCAAGGAGCTTGATGGCATTGCGCCTTACGTTGCTGCTCTTGTCTTCAAGGCTTCGGCAAGCAAGCTCGGCGGCTTTTTGTCGTCTCTTGGGGAACTTCTGGTCGAGATCGCACAGCCTCATATATACTTGGAATGTTCTGCATCGACAGTACGGGTTGATGTCGAGGAATCGTTCCTCGAGTACGTCAAAGAAGGCATTCAGCTGAGACTTGTGGTTTTCACTGCGTTCATCCTGTCTGCTGAGATGTGCAACCATGTTTCCACAGACTTCGATCAAAGCGCAACGAAGGGTGTAAGACTATCCGCATTAGCAGGGCACGCGTAGCTCCAACGGTTGAGACTCACCTCGCTGTCCAATTGCTTGGCCAGCATAGTCATCTGCTTAATGACCAGACGAGGGGCCAGCTCTGACAGCTTGGCAATAAAGGCAGAGACAGACTTGGGTCCGCGGGTATCGTTGGAGTTGAACTCTTTGTTACTGATTTCTCTCAACACTTCGTCGGCAAGCTGCGGGTAGTCGTATGTCTCGGCAAGGATATGCAAGAACTCGGCCATGGGCTCTGAGAGATGCTCGAAGTAGGTAAGATTCTGAATGATGTTGATTTGCGCCGCTATCAGAGGTTAGACTGGCGAGGGGTTTGGGTTCCATCGGTAGCGTACCATAACCATGGCCGTGGTGCTTGACAGCAATGCATAGCACTTTGAAGCAGTGCATGCGGATAGTCGTGGCCTTGACTCGTTGCTCGCTCTCGAGAATCATGTAGACTGGTCGGGTGAGGAGACCGATGAACGTATCGCGCTCGCTCGTGGTGAGGAAGATTTTGGAGAGCTTGAGCTTCAACACCTTGCACATAATGTCGAGGGCAGCCTGGAGCTGGTTGGCTGAGTCCCACGCGCCTTCCTTGTCCTTGGCTGCACCCTTCTTGGGCTTACCACGCCCACGAGCGGCGGGAGCCGCTGAAGACTTCTCGGCAGCTTTGGTCTCGACCGCGGCGATGGTCCACTGTAGTAGGAAGCCGTATATCTCGAGGAGTTGCTTGTGGTGAGGCACGGAGTCCTGCTCATCTGGAGAGTCGATGTCGTTGTGGACGGCGTCCGCCTCGGCGCTCATGCCGCTCATGACGAGATCAAAGATCTTGCTGAGGGCGTGGGTCGGGAGGTAGGCCGTATATCTGTCGTGTTTAAGTAGCTCAGAATGGCGTCTCAACGAAGCGGTCGTAGGAGGATCGGGAGAGGAGGAGGAGGGGTCAAGGGAAGTGGGTGCTAACTTGAGGAGGAACTGGAGCGAGTCCATATTGGAGGCGCGCATGATGGCATCCTGATTGTCGGCCAAGGCATCGACAATGGGGTTCAACACGGAGTTGATGACGGGATTCGTCAGACCCTCGGGGTCGTTCTCGCAGTCGAAGAGCGCGCCATCAGCCTCGGGCGTTGGGATGCTCGAGGGATCTGACATGTAATGCTTGAGCGCATCGTTGATATCGAAGTTGATCGTGTCCATGGCGGGCACTGGGATTGCGCCGAGGCGACGGTGAGGGGTTCACTGAGGGAGGAAGGGATGCAGATAGGAAGCCAATACCGGGCGGAAGTCGCTGATGGGATTAATTGTATCACGGCGCACAGCGCTGCTCTTCGTCTGAGCGTCAAACGCGTTGGCTGTCGCGTCCAGGCGGTGTCGATGATTAAAGAGGCGCTGATATTATTTAGTGTTTGGGTGGTGATGTGGGAGGAGCGGGGAGGTTTCTCAGCAACGAATTGTTTTTGTTTTCTTTGACGCGACCCCCGCTACGCTTTCGTCCAATTTCCCCGCCATCGACTGGTCGCCACCCACTAAAATCCAGCGCGCGTTTACGGTTTATGCTGCGAAAGCCCCTGCAGATGCTCACGGACTGTTCGAACCCCTCCGCCAGAGCCAGTGTCTCTCGACTCTCTTCCTCAAATCGGCTCAGGTCCAATACTTCATCTTGTTTGTTTGATTAACCCTCGAACCTGCGTGCTTGGATCCTCCATTGGGCTTCTCCCTGCGTATTGCGAATTCCTCTCTCCCGAAGGGGTCGTTCTTTTTTTGTGGGCAAACGAAACAATCGATCCGAATTCGGTTGTCGCAATGGCTACCGTCCTCCACCAACACCAGCACCATCATCATGACGAGAAAGAACACTTCGATATACACGAAGATGCCCGTACCGAGGATACCGAGATGATGCCCGAAGAGGAGCGCACCGAAGAGGTCGTGCCGCCTACGGAAGAAGGAGAACCGCAGCAGTATCACCATCACCACCAAGACCCACGTCAACAACAACAAACACCGGAAGAAGAGGAAGAGCAGGAGGACTTGGTGGAAACATCCGAGGACGAAGCAATCGACACTGGAGTCCAAGCAGACATGGACAAGTTGACAAACGACTTTCCCGGTTTCCGCAACAGATATCGTTTGATCAAGCGCATTGGCGAAGGTAACACCACTTTCCGTCTTCCTCTCCAAGCTACAGATACTGACTGAATCCAAATCAGGAACTTTCTCGACCGTTTATAAGGCCATGGACATCATGTACGACCACTACGACAACAGCTGGGACTTCGAGGAAGACACTTCTAAATGGACTCCGCCGCCACTCAAGCGAAAGGGGAGCAATGTGTCTCACCAGTCACCTCGCCGCAGAGCTCGATATGTCGCCATCAAAAAGATCTACGTCACCTCCAGTCCCTCCCGTATTCTCAACGAGCTGGAACTACTCCACGACTTGCGCCAATGTCCCGCTGTCTGCCCTCTAATCACGGCCTTCCGCCATTCCGACCAGGTCGTCGCCATTCTGCCGTATTTCCGCCACGGTGACTTTCGCGCCTACTTCAGAGATATGACCATCCAGGACATTACTATTTACTTGCGCTCGCTCTTCACAGCCCTCAAGAGCGTTCACGAGCACAAGATCCTCCACCGAGACATCAAGCCGACCAATTTCCTCTACGACCCATCTACCCAGCGCGGCGTCCTCGTCGACTTTGGTCTCGCCGAGCGTGAAGGCTCCGACACCAAGCCCTGTCTCTGCCACGAGGCGCGGGAAACCCGCAAACATCGACAGGCCAACTCGGCGTGGGCGCAAAGCTCGGGGAACCAACAGCCAGGGTACCCAAAATCCGACACTCGATCCTCTCGACGTGCCAACCGCGCGGGCACGAGAGGCTTCCGTGCCCCTGAAGTGCTCTTCAAGTGCACAGAACAAACGACAGCCATTGACATTTGGTCTGCGGGGGTTATTCTCCTCACGATCTTGTCGAAGCGCTTTCCCTTCTTCAACTCGGCCGACGACGTCGAGGCCATGATTGAAATCGCCACCATCTTTGGAATCAAGAGGATGAAGGCCGCCGGACTCCTCCACGGTTGTGTCTTTGAGACGACCATCCCCACCGTTGGCCAGCAGGGCTTCAGCATGGAGAAGATTATCCTCTGGAGCACATGTCGCACCGAAGACAGGCCCTTGGCCCCTGACGAGAAGCTGGCTGTCAGGTTCATGGAGCGTTGCATGGAATTGGACCCCACAAGGAGAATCACGGCTGAGCAAGCGCTGGAGCACGAGTTCCTCAGAGTTGACCAGCCCGCCAGCCAGGAGCTTGGCGAAGAGGATGAGATTGACATGCTGCACATTTATTGAAGAGACTGACGTCCGTGAGAGACAGTAGTCATAGACGGAGCAGTGTCTTTGTATATATAGATTTTGGTATCATTGAGAGGCGTTCGGGCATCAGGACGGGAGAATACTGGGATGGGCGGCTAGATATCCAAGTAAACGAGTAGATGAATGTAAACCATCAACCACTACGCTCGCATTGTCACGTCCCCCATAGACATGCCATGGCCTCGGACTTCTCAGGAGCAATTACGGGACTTTGTAGGTCATGGGCGAAAATCGATTTTATTTCGTTAAACTCCGTTTCGAGAGTCCCTGATGCAATGCTCGAAGCCGACCAACCCCGCGGTCCCCTGGGACCCAGGGACCATTTTCATCCATGAAAATCCCGGTTTCCCAAATCCACAAGCCCGACTCCCAAGCCAGCACTAACAAACAGGGTTGGTTGTTTTATTTGATTCCATTTATGCCACAAGCTCAACAACGCCACCAGCCTTGGTAATCTTCTCCTCAGCCAGACGGCTCACCCAGCGCGCGCGGACGACCAGGGGGATTTCGGGGAGGCGGCCCTTGCCGAGGACCTTGGAGTAGCCGAGGGGGAGGAGGTCGAGGACGGGGACGGTGTCCTTCTTCTGGCCGGAGACGTAGGCGTCACGGGTCTCGGCGGGGACGAGAGACCACAGCTACGTTCGAGTTAGCAATTGTTGAAACCTCGCGCGTGCGAGCGCTCATGTCGCCGTGACCAGGAATTGTTCGCGGGATTGGGGAATTATGTACCTTGTCGAGGTTGATGACGGGCTTCCAGAAGTTGTTTTGTTGCTTGTGGAAGTATCGCATACCGACCTTACCGAAGTAACCGGGGTGGTACTGTTCCGCAGAGTCAGCTATTTCCATCCCATCGCCGCCGATTCTGTCGTATCTCGAGGGGTCGTCGAACCTTGTCCATGTTGGTACGGTGGTGGTGCTGACCACCGGCAAGACCACGACCACCGGGATGCTTGCGGTGCTTGCCGACACGTCCCTTGCCGGCGGAGACGTGGCCGCGGCTGTGAAGCGAGAAATGTCAGTCCATGATGATCCTCTTGAATCGGCCAGAACTCGTCGTGGGAGATGGCGGGCGACGAAGCCAATTTTGAAGAGCGCTCCGGCGCTCAGTGGCAGTGGCGGTCGCCCGTTCTCGTTCACGCCGAGCGATGAGGGAGAGCAACGTACTGCTTGCGGGTCTTCGAAGTTCGGGTAGGCATGGCGACGGCTGTGTGGTTGTCGCTTTTTCCGGTGTTCAGGGACAAAGGCTTGCAGTTGGTGGTGTTTTCTGCGATAGACCTTCCAATGGCTCGGAGCGGAAAATTGTTAGACGAGAGGGCAGGGCAACCCTAAAAGTGCCAATTGGTGGTTTGGTGGGCGTAGTTCGTGGGACAGGGTACAAGTGGCCTGTGCGCGCTCAGCGTGACTCGTCAGGTGACCACGCGGTTTGAGCGTGGTGAGCTCGGTGAAGCTCCACCAATGATGAGCAGGGTGATTGCTCCAACGCGACGATTGGAAACGGACATTGCGACGTGACACATCCCGGAACTGACATCGAAATTCCGAATATGGACAAGATGGCAGAAGGCATCATGGATCAGGTGACCAATGACCTGGAGAAGCTGGATTTCCATCATCCTTTCACCCCTTACGACGTGCAGGAGCAATTCATGAAGACTGTCTTTAACGTGCTCGAGACTGGAGATGGCCAAGTGGGTATTCTGGAGAGCCCAACAGGCACTGTAAGTTCTCATGACTACTCTTTGGACCATCACTTACTCGGGCAGGGCAAATCTCTATCGCTCATTTGTGCTACACTCACCTGGCTGCGCCACCACAAGTCTAGCAAATTTGAAGCAGCCCTGGAATCTTCTGCAGAGGCCTATAAAGACGAACCCTCGTGGATGGTCGAGCAGCTTCTCCGTCGTAAGCGAGAAGAGCTCGTTGGTCGTTGGGAAGATCGAGAAAAGCGGCTTGAAGCTCTTAGGCGTAAAGAGAAAGCGCTTGAAGAACGAGGTCGTAAGCGTCGGCGCATCCAGGAACCAGGAACCGCTACATCTCGAGTGACAGATGAAGATGCCGAGTGGCTACTTGACGAGGCTGATGACCATGGATCCGACCCAAAGGATCCCCTGTCTGGCCTGAGTAAGGAGTCACGAGAAGTCCTGGCGAGTATCGGTCTTGGTCCCCCAAGGACGCAAGGTCAGGATGAGAATGAAGATCTCCTTGAGGAAGAAATCAAGGTGCGACTGTTGCGCCGTAATATTTCGAACGATATAGTAACATCGGTAGATTTACTACACTTCAAGAACACATTCTCAGCTCTCTCAGTTCATCACCGAACTCCGCCGTCCCGCCTTCCCTCCGTCTTTGCCTTCATCCCTCGCCAAGGACGAGCAGCCCAAGACGGAGGCTGTAAAACTACTGCCGCTGTCTTCTCGTCAAAAACTCTGCATCAACCCAGCCGTCTCAAAACTTGGGTCCGTACAGACCATCAACGACCGCTGCGCCGAGCTTCAGCAAGCAAAGTCTGGGAAAAAATGTCCCTACATCCCTAAAGAGGAGCTGTTGTCACAGACACACGAGTTTCGCGATTCCGCGCTCGCCACACTCCCCGATATTGAGGATCTATATCAGCTTGGAAAATCTCTGGCCGTCTGCCCCTATTATGCTTCCCGAAGTGCGTTGCCCGGGGCAGAGATTATCACGTTGCCATACCCTCTCCTGCTTCAAAGCAGCGCAAGAGAGGCACTGGGCATCAAGCTGGAAGGGAACATTGTCGTTATCGATGAGGCGCACAACGTCATGGATGCAGTGGCAAACGTCCACGCGGCAGAAATACGATTGAGCGACCTGAAGAGAGGACGGGGGATGCTGAGCATCTACGTCAAAAAGTTTGGAAAGAAGCTCAAAGGCATCAATCGCGCCAATGTGGGCAGGGTCGGCAGAGTTATCGAAGGCCTTACTCAATGGATGGAGGGAGCCGTCGGTTTAAAGGTGAGTGGTGACTTTGCCCCCTCGACGTAGACTAACAAGTATCAGCAAGAACATGGCATCGTAGATGCAAACGATCTGACCAGGCCGAAAGGTATCGATCAGATCAACATGTTTGAGCTGATACAGTACATCCAGGAATCAAAACTGGCCTACAAGATTGAGAGCTACGTTGCCCACGTCGAGGGCGAGGATGCTGGAGGCAAAGCGGCTCCCAGGTCGAGCACTCCAGTTCTTCACTCCCTCGTCGCTTTCCTCATTGCGCTCACCAATCTCAGCACCGAGGGGCGCATATTCTACGAAAAGATTAAAGATCCCAGGCCCGACCTCAAGCTCTCATACCTACTGCTGTCACCGACGCATGCATTCTCATCCATCGCGTCCAGTGCAAGAGCGGTAATCCTCGCGGGCGGAACCATGTCTCCGTTTGATGACTATAAAGACCACTTGTTTCCATCATTGGAGAGCGACAAAGTCACAACTCTGAGCTGCGGACATGTGATCCCGCCCGAGAACCTTTGCGTGTGGACGCTGGCATCGTCTCGACAGGGGATGCCTCCATTCGAGTTCAACTACCAGCGTCGCAAAGATGCCGAGATGATATCGCAGTTGGGCCTGGCGATCCTCAACCTTTTATCCCTTGTGCCAGATGGCGTGGTCATCTTTTTCCCCAGTTACGGATATCTCGACGAAGTGGTGGCAGCGTGGCAGCAAAAGCAGGGCCCCAGTGGGCAATCAATATGGGATCGTCTGGGGAGCCGAAAGGCCTTATTCAAGGAAACGCGAGGCGGGTCCAGCGAGGAGGTGCTTCAGCAATATTCCCAGGCCATCCTCGGCGACTCAAGCAAGGGGGCGCTCCTGCTCAGCGTGGTTGGCGGGAAGATGTCAGAAGGCATCAACTTCTCGGATCGCCTAGGACGGTGTGTAATCGTCATCGGCCTCCCCTATCCCAACATTGCATCCCCGGATTGGAAGGCGAAGATTGAGTACATGGAGACGACGGCCCAGGCTAACCTGATGGCCCAAGGGGTGGGCAAGGAGAGTGCAACGGCCCGAGCCAAGCAGACGGCCCGAGACTTTTACGAAAACGCGTGCATGCGAGCCGTCAACCAGAGCATCGGACGTGCAATTCGGCATCAGGGAGACTATGCGGCGATTGTGCTCGTGGATCGACGGTACGGGACGGACAGGATTCGCGGCAAACTACCGGGTTGGATTCGGGGCGGCTTAGTCGCAGACAGCCACGAGAAGGGGCTGGGAGGGTTGATGGGCGCCGTCGGCACATTCTTCCGAGAGAAGAAGCTCAAGAAACGATGAGCAACTATGGAGCTGGGCTTCACCGTGCGACCATGCGACATTTCATTCGAATCCCTGCCATTGGAGGCAGCGGAGCCACCGCAGCCTTTCCTCACCTTGACGGTCAGAGATTCGGGAGAGGTCAAGGGAACCCGGCGGAGGCGAGTAGAGTGCGGCGAAAGAGGCGGATGACTGCAGAAACATGCGCCAAACATGCGACTGACCTGCATTCGACGTTTCTCGAACTAGACTAATTGGGCAACTTGTTTAGCGCTTTGATGAACAGGGATTCAAGACATTCGAGAAGTACGGAGTACAGAAGCACAAGGACGAATACCCGAGATAGCATCAGAATCCTGTACCCAGTTCAACCAGCACAAGATAAGTCAAGATCAGTCATTTGATTCATTCCAGTTCATTCCGAGACGACTCCAAAGGCAGTTCATGCCGCCCATCTTCTAGCGCGCTAGAACGTCAAAAAGGCCCGTCTTTGACTAACGAGTTGGCCGGGACGGTTCCGAGAGACCGGGTTTATTATGCCGCAAATGGGCACCACCATGCACCACAGTCACACAACTGTTCTGTGAGTCGATCTCGCCGCGGGCTATTTGCTAGTTTTTTTTTTTTT